>OMLM01008058.1:0-12501 GCA_900302695.1 Helostoma temminkii
AGTTATAACATTACTAATATAAGTTCAGCAACACAAACAAACGACAAATGAAGACCAAGGTCAGTGATACATAGTTACTGACAATCTCCCTTTTACTTGTGTCCACGCATTTGTATCCATGCAGATGCATTTAGCCAGTACAGCTGCTGGTACACCTTCTGTATGAATACAGACTTGCAGTGTTTTGGGCTGAATCCTAACATCAGCTAACAGCTGGTGTTACAAAGTACAGATGGAAAACAGAATTTATCAATTAATTTATTTAAACTGCACATTTTTTTTGTTTTATAAAATGTCTAATCATTAGCTCTCTTCTGCCACTGATGGTGTATACAGGCCTTGTTTTACTTAAATCCCAAAAGAATAGTAATAAATTGCATGTGAAGTCTTGAAAATTGAATTTTTAGTTGGTAGGCATTTTGTGGGTGATCCACTAAGAACAACTGTGTGACTGACAACAGGTTTTGGATCTGTCATGGAGAGTTTAGAGAATTATCAGTGGAAACACGAGGAAAGTCAATCCAGGAGAAGTAAAATTGTTAATGTAAGAGGCTGATGATGACTACAGTAATGAAATTTGAGACGTCGCTATGAAAGAAGACATCCTGGAGTTTCCAGTGTTTTAGATTATAGATTGTAGACAATTACAAATATGTGGATGATTTTTGTAAAACCAGATTGTTAACTACAACTTGTTAAATAGAACACTGATGTTTTTGCAGTGTTTATTGAGTCAATATTGTCAATAATAGTAGTAGTACTAGTAGTAGACATTAGTGACATTAATAATACCATAATAATAATAATATAGGGTAATATGGTACACATTTGTTTTTCTTAGGGTTGTGCAGATACAGATGTTTTTTACTTTTCATAGATGTGATAAACAATATTTAGCTGTTAACTTTAACCAGACAGTATAGAATACATTGGCTTTGTTTGATAAGTATATTAACATGCTATTCTTTATTATACTATTTGTCATTTAAACCTTAACCTGTATACGTCATGTGTATTTTCACTATGCATCTCAAAATGCTTAAATAAAGATTGATTGCTTAATTAAGCTAATGTAGTCCAAATATTTAATGTTTTACAATTTAAAAAATTAACTGAATAAATTAAATAAACGCAGAGGACACATTATTTCTCTAAAATTTTGTTGATCTGAGCTCTCCTGATGACGGACAAGATGGCCAGTGTCAGAACTACGGTCCCAACTGCACCACCAACCAGAGCTCCCAGAATGCTTCTGTTTATGTTCATCTGGTCACATCTTTTACCGGTGTAGTACGTAGTCTGACTTGTTGCACACCTGAAAGGGAGCAGACACATGTTTTTGTTGTGAACAAATTTTCTATTATTCAAGATTTATTCAAGCTCTGAACAATAGTTATGTATGATCATCTTTTGTCCATGCGTCTGGATAATTCATCTTGGCTGGCAATAGTCTTTTGTAGAGTGGGTAATACCAACCCAAGTATTCAGTATTCAAGTGTGCATAGGAAAAGATAGCAGAATTGAGAAAAGATTGTGTTGCCGGGGAAAAAATATATTGGTTCACATAAAATCTTATGAAAACATTTGAGCCTCTGAGAAATGGGATAAGTATGTAGGTCAAATTTAGCCATTTCTGTCAGTGTGGATTTAAAATGAAATTTTAGATGAAACAAATCTTTGAAGCAAAGCCACAGTGATGCCAGTCCTCTAGACAATCACTGCTTCCAGTTGCTGTTCGTCAATACAGAGTTGCAGCATGTAACCCTCGAAACCTTCTCATCTTCATCTAAACTCATCTAAACTTGCCAAGCTTCGTCAATGTTGAGAAACACCATGAAATGTTACTTTTAATTGAGCATAGAAGACATCTTGTAGTTTGGCAAAACTAAACTGGGTAATGGCTAAATTCATGTGTCCACCTTTCAAAAAATAATAATCTCATTATGAACACATGCTGTATAAACACACACCTGCAGGAGGCTTCCCCTTTGCTCTCCACACACACGCCTCCATTGAAACATGGATTGGGATGGCATGGGTCAGCAGATCGTGCTTCTCTGTGTTTTGGAAGCTCCTTTCTCACTTCTGCTTCCCTGACTGGCTTTTCATCCACAATGCCATAACTCGGTGTGGTTGGTTTGACAGGGACCTCAGTCTTGATCAGGTGGGTCAAATCTAACAAAACAACAGGTGAATAAAAGGAAAAGTTTGTTATCTAATGCTAATATGGCAACCTTGAAATATGTCAGACATAGATTATATTTCATATCCTAACCATCGAAGTCAGCAGTGATGATGAGGTCATCATTCTTGAGGAAGCTCCTTCTCTGCAGATGCTGGTGTGAAATGAACGTGCTCCAGCCATAGTCTTGACCACGGTAGCAGCGGCAGCTCTCATCCCACGTTGCTCCTGATGTGGCTGTTGGTCTGTTCCAGGGGGGATTAGTGCCTGAGGTGGAAAACAGTCAGTAAAAACACACAGCCTGTAGGGACCTGCACCCTAGTGGAGGTGTTACTACATTCCAATTATCTGTGGTATCTATCTATCTATCTATCTATCTATCTATCTATCTATCTATCTATCTATCTATCTATCTATCTATCTATCTATCTACCTACAAATGTTACAAATATACAAAAAGTAGTTGAAGTACAAAGAGTAAAATGATTCTGTATGGAGAATGGTCAATGATTATGATTATAATTACTGCTTATTTATATGACTTTATATGACATGTACCCTGTTTTGATGATTACTAATGATAACTATTACAATTAGAATTACTTTTAAACTGAAAGCTTGATAGATTGTGAAAAATAACTACAGTATTTGCCATACTTAGATACAAAGTAAATGTACTCAGCTACTTTACTCCACTAACAAACAGTTGTTTATTTACGAATGTAGCAGACATTTATTTTTTATTTTGTTGTTCTGACCACCTGAAAAATTAATTAATTAATTAATTCCAAGTTTTGTCTGCTAGTCTGAAATTTCTTGCTTCTTAATCTGTTTTAAAAACATAGTTTCTAAATCCCTTTGATTTTGGCCTACCTGTGGTGAAGCTTCTTGTAGAAGACATCCTCAGTTTAACATCAGGGTCCTGGTCCATGGCAATGATGGTCACCTGTCTATTTTGGGCTGGCCACTCCATCACTGCATCATTTTCACCACTGCAGAGGTGCAAGGCCATGCCAATATAGTCTGAGGAGGCACCCCCTCTTCCATTTGGGTAAACACTGATGCCAAACGAGTATCCCTCTGGGTTGTGGAAGCACTGGCTTTTAACAGGAGTGTCAATAGGAGTGGTGGCAAGAATGTCAGAGAAATTGTGGATTTGCCAGACTGCACTGGGACAAATAGTCTCCGTAAGAGTGATGTCATCGATTAGAATGGCGCCAGAGGAGCTGGATGATCCTCTGATGCCTTGGAATAAATAACGGAACTTCTTGGTCACCTTGAGAGTAACATAGGCTATTTTCCAGGCATCATCTCCATCACCTGAGAGACAAAAAGTAGGTGATTCAACAGCCAACTCGAGAGTCTTAAAATCATTCAGTAAATGTCCAGCTGAAACAAACAAAGAAATAAGCTGTGATGTTGGCATAGGAATGACAAAATACCAGTGATGGTGTGGATTTTCTGGACACTGCCTACTGTTCCTGTCCCGTCATCAGTCCTGATCCAGATCTGCAGCTTGTCCCCAGCTGCTCCAGTCATCTTGTAGAAGAAGTTCAGGCACTGTTCGCCTCTTTTGGGATACAGGATACGTGACTCCAGCATGGCGCTGCTGCCAACCACACCAGAAGATGTGTCAAACTTCATGAAGTAGCCAGAATCTAAAAAGAGAGAAGTGACAATCAGTTAATATTTTGTTAATGGACTAACATTAGATTTAGACATAAATAAAGAATGTCTGCAATGTAAATAAAACTTTATAAATAAAGTTATGATGGCCTCCATACAGAGCTGGAGTGTGGGACATATTTTATAACATATTTTAATTGACTTTTGAGGATCTGGGGTTTATGTTTGACAAATAGCTTTATTTGTGATCTAGATAACAGAATTTGGTCAGAACCTCTGCAGCGCCCTGCCAGGGTGTGATCGACATCAGCTGCACTGCTCAACGTCTGTACCCAGTCTGCATTGTCGTCCTCATTCTGGATCATTCCACAGATGTTGATCAGCTCAAATGAGCACTGGTCCAGGAGAGTGTGTGTGTTTGCTGCCACAGGACAGAGATCAGCAGTCAGTTTACAAAGCTTTAAGTACAACCTTCTATAGAAATGTGATTAATGCAGAGCCTCCTCGAACATCATGTTGGTGTTACTTGAGTTGAGAGCAGAGTAGGTGTCACTTTTAGTTGTGATAAAGAACACATTGACTGCACAATTACGTCCATTTGTACACATGCACAATTAACTATGTTAATTAAAACAGATGTGTCCCAATATCTGTCCAGTGTAAAATGTGGATTATTATTGGCATTCATATTATGTGAGTCAGGAATTATAACTTAGCCACTTACTATATAGGTTGTAATGATTACAAATACACATTATTCACTATGTAACAATATAATGCTGCATAAGACAGGAGGTTACATAAAAAATAATTCTCTGTTGCTTTAGTTAAAGTTTAATTCAATAAAATGCAGTTTATTTCTATAGCACCGTCATTTAAGGCCCTTTACGATAAGGTCCAGACCTTACACAATCTAACAATACAGATATGGAATTATGTGGAAAACACAACAAATCCCACTTTAACAGTGTAGAGGAAAAATCCCTTTAACAGCAGAAACCTCCAGCAGAACAAGGGTCAGGATGGGTGGCCATCTGCCTCAACCGGTGGGGTTGAGTGGAAAGGCAGAGAGAACAGAACAACAGGCCACAAAACAGAACCCAATTTGTAATATCCTATAGGTTTATTTCATTACGATTAGAGTGTAGCCAGAATATTGTCATTTTATAAAAAACTTTCATTTTCAAAATAAAAGTACTGGTTACTGCTGCTTTAACATATTAAGAACCCTTTAAGAACAAGAACCAGTTGCCTTTCTCTAACCTTCAGGCACAAGAGAACACTCACCACAGTCGTACATGCGGTTGAGCCTGGTGATGTCTACAGCACTGAAGTCTTGCCGTTGGCCAATGACATCATTAAAATATGGTATGGTGGTGGTGATCGTGGGGATGGTCGCATTCTTGTTAAAAGAAAGTGGCCTGTAGTGCATGACGGACTCATAATCATATGGTGTGTTCAGATCAGTGATGAAGTCATCCTCATACTTATTGAAATTGTGCTCCTTCCCTGTGAGGAGAGAGTAGCATTGTCACTGAAAGGTGGACAGTGAGGTAACAGTATAAACTCCTTAAAACTTTACTACCATATGACATAGGTTTGCCTATATGATTTGAAAAGCTTAATTTATTTATATATGTATAAGCTACATTAGAAATGGATGAGAGATGAAGATCATTGTCTATATTTCTGTGAGTGTATGAGCTTTAAGATGATTTCACATCTTGAGATGTGAAGTTGAGATCTGCTAGTGGAGTTTCAGCTCATGACCTTAGTATTTCTACAACTGAATGAAACCAAGGTGAAATCATCTTGACCCACCTGTTTCGATCTCGTCCCACCAGATCTTAACATAATCATCTCTGTCTGAGCGAGACTGTTCATGGTAAAAGCCCAAAGCGTGCAGGAGTTCATGCTCCACAATAGCCTTAGAGTCACACCCCGCCCCAATGGACAAATCCTGGCCTGTTTTATCATCTCCAACGTATGACCAGCATCTAAAGTGATAAAACTGAGAATTAAACATTCATCCTATGGCACTGTAACTGAGCTTTAAATGGCATTTAAATATCTTTGGTTCATAATCACTGTGGTTTGAAGTCTTGAATGTGTGGCTCGTATAATTGTGCAATAGCTGAGATGACTACTGAGTCAGTCTGACATACTGCAGCTCACCCAGAGAGCTTGGCGAAGGAGATGTAGCTGCTCTCGCCCTCGTAGGGCTTGAAGTCCACGCAGGATCTCAACCGGTATTCCTCAAAAGCCTGGAGGATCACACCTTTAGCATTCAGGTCTAAAGTAACAGAAATGAACGTCCCAGTCAATAAATGTTTTATTTATCATCATCTATTCATCAGAATGGAAATGTATTAATTTGCGAACAGTGTACCTAATGAATCAGTTAATATATAGGGGATTGGAAACTCCCATCTTCTCTTTTCATTGAGGATTGCATTTCTGCTGGGCTGCAAGACACATCGAAAAACATTATACACACAGCTATTAAATATGCAGTTTCATGTTGTTGCACAGGCTGCATACGTACATTACCAGCAATGTCTCCCTCAAACAGGTGTTTTAACCCTAGAAATTAAAAATGATGTTTAGTTTGTATGGATATCATTCAACAAAGCATTTGATGATAGGACAGTAAAAGTGTACCTCTGTTGATTTCAGGTATGTCATCCCTCAGTTCACCTGCATCTGCATCATCACCTGGAAAGAACATTTTTGTTAAAGCCAAAACATAAAAATAAAGATGTTGTTTAATGTGCATTTGATCAGTGGAGTCAAAAGAAACCAACCTCTAAGTGTCGGCACAGCCTGCACCTGCACACAAGAAGAGATACTTCTTAATCTAAGTATTAATCTAAGTAAAATATGATCATTTATCTGTTTTTTTTTTAACTTTTTTAAAAAACCTTTAATTTTGAAAGCTCAGTACCTTCACAATTGCAAAGCAGCCAATCAGCACAGCAATCTTCAGCAAACAGTCTCCGGAGCCCATGTCTTTATCCACATAGAACCGTGATCTTCTAGTGCCAGTATAATCTTATCCTTAAAGACAGCAAGTGCTGATGAACTTTGATCAGCATTATAGTGTTTAATGAGTAACAAACATCTCACACGTGTTTACTTCACAACTATTTATATAAGTGATATATGATCAAGATGATCTGCCATGAACAGATGCTGACAGCAGTAAACAGCAGTTTTGTTTGGATTCAACAATGTCGCACACGTGACATTAAGAAATCTTGTATGTGTCAAAAACAGAAAAGCTGCTTCTAGTCTGGGCTTCTAGACCTTTTCTTGTAGTGATGTAAGATTCATTAAAGTGATGATGCCTTCAGGGTGAACTGTGTTTGACTTGGGATTGAAGTTAAGATGAACACTGGCCAGGACAGTTATGCTGACAGCACAGTTGATAAGCTTTATATTACAGCAGCTTTATCTTACAGTTATTATCTTACAGCACTGTTATGTCAATGCAGTTGCTTTTATTGATATTAAAAGAGCTTTTGTTTACTTCAGGGACATACAAGGGTCAGATTTCAAAAAGAGTCAGAATTGAAGCAGCAGATTCCACATTTCTCAGGATGTTATTCATGCTTCTTGTTGTAAAAAAAAATGAAAGAAAGAAAAAATCTGTTCACTTATAAGAATAAATCTAATATTAAATTATTCACTTCATTGATGAGTGTACTGTGCTTTAATAAAAGCATTAAACAAACACACAGTTTGAGACAATAAAAATAAATCGATTAGGAATTATTTTTGTGTAATTCAAACAACATACTGATTTAAATTAGCCATTTCCTAAAACTTTGAGGTTCTCAGTGATATATCAGAAAAAAAGACCAAATAATTCTTAAGGGCTTCCAACATCCATTATAATAATGACTTTCTATTTAATTCACATTCCCTTTTTATTCTGGTGCGATTGACACAAAAGCATGTCATTAACTTTGTGGCTTCTCTCTCCCATAGTTGTGCTTCTTCCTGTCTTTCTGCAGGTATCTCCAACCACAGAGTTGTATGTTACCAGAGTGCAGTTGCAGGCTCTACCCACCTGCCCAGTGTTTTGTCTGCTGTTTCTTCTTGTTGTGCTTTTGTGGCCTGTTGTTTTTTTCTCCCTTTTTCCACTCACCCTAACTGGTCGAGGCAAATGGCCTCCCACACAGAGCCTGGTTCTACTGGATGCTTCTTCCATTTTTGTTTGTTCGTTTATTCTTTATTTTCCTCATGCTTAATAAATGTTTAAAGGAGTTTTTCCTCTCAGCTGTTGCCTACTACTTGCTCAAGTGAGTTTTTTTTTCATAATTGAATTGAATTTGTATTGTTATATTCTGCATAAGACAGAATATAAGAATATAAGACTATAACATATAAAAGATAAGATAAGATAAGAGTACTTTAATGATCCCCAGCATGGAAATTCAAGCAAGTAAAATGAAAAGCAATGAACAATGTAATTCTTGTGATGGTGCTCACATCTTGTACATTCTAATGGCAGTGGGCACAAGAAAGACCAATATCTAAACCTCTATATGGTGCTCTATATGCGACTGACAAATGTTTCTTGTTATCCAGGTGTATCCCATGATATTCATTGCTCCAACAATAAATATCTTCAAATTACTGCTATTTGTTTTTAATAAAAGATCTATCAACGAGAAGACCAGAAAACTGCCTACAGGTAGAAAAATCAAAGAAAAGAGAAAAGAAACTGTCAAAGCCACAGCACAAATATATATTATAGTCAATGGAACAATCTGCAGTATCTTGAAAAGGTGAAAATAGTACCCTATTATCTTTCTGAGAAGGGATTTTGAACTGAGTCAGTTCTGAAATAATCAGTCACTTCCACGAATTCAAATCTGATGGAAAGGTGACATTCACCCCACCACTAGTTATGATTTACAATCCCAAAAAATAAGGTTCAGAACAAATATTTTTTATTTAGTGTTTTTTAATTATTACTGCATAACTTATTGGGTTTTTTTTTTAGAAAAGTGAAACAGGGAACTGCTAACTTTGCTTTTCAAAACTTGAAAAATTTTGTGGTCTCACTCTTTCTTCAACAACAAAAAAATATGCTGTTCAAAATGATGACACACTGCAAACATTTGTAGTGATTATATTTCAACTTTTATATCCAGATTATATACCAAAAATAACCTTATATTTTACATTTCAAACATTTGTGCATAATTAGGTTTTTGTGTTACAGTGGTGATCTTCCATCTTTCTTCATCTTCACATTTTGCTTGTCATCCTGGTTGCATGTTGCTACTTATTGCTTTAAATGAGAAAGAAATCATGTGATTATGAGGACAAAGTGTGATGTAATCCTCACAGGTGAAGCAGAAAAGCCACTGGGGGTAAGTGATGTCTTACCATCATCATAACATGAAAGCCTGCATGACTTCATTCCTTTGGCTGAATGGGAACTTCTGTTTTGATCAGTGGAGTTATATCTGTGGACAAAGAAATACTTAACTCACTTGCACACTTCATAACAGCACACTACGCAGTAGAAAAAAAATGTGTTTTTGAAATACAATGCAGTTCAACACAAATCACCAACCCTCAAAGTCGATGAAGATAATGAGGTCATCGTTCTTGAGGTAGTTACGCCGTCTGAGGTCAAAGTGTTTGATGAAGTTCCTCCAGCCCAGTACATCACTTTTATAGCAATCACAGGAAGGGTCATACCTCCCTACCTTGGAGGGATTATCCCAGAAGAACTTCCCATCTGATGCTAGAAGAAATAAAGAGACAGAACCACCATCACCCACAGAGATCTGAGGCACAACAACAATGCAAGTTGAACATGTTTAAGCTGGAGATAACAGAGAGGAGCATTTACTTGTCCTCATATCAGTAGTGAGGCTGCGGGCAGAAGACATCCTCATCTTTATGTCTGGGTCTTGGTCCATCACCACCAGGGTGGCCTGTCTGTTTACCGCCGGCCACTGCAACCCAGCATCATTCTCCCCGCTAATCAAGTTGAAGTACAGCCCAACGTAATTCCCTGTGTAATCAGTGTAACTAGACAAAGGTATGATGCGGACACCATAACCGTAGCCTTCAGGGCTATAGAAACGAGGGCTGTCGATGACCGTGTTGGCGTCAGCTGTTTCCATGATCTTGGAGAAATTCTGGACCCTCCACACAGCGCCAGGGCAGCGTGTCTCAGTCAGGCTGATATCGTCAATGTAGATGCCACCAGTAGAAACAGAAGGATTACCACGCACAGCTTGGAAAGCATAGCGGAACTTCACCCCAACCTCTATTGGCACGTGTGCAATCTTCCATGTGTGGTCAGAGTCAGCTGGGTAACAAGGACAGGGATATGGTTTACAGTTTTTACTATAAAGAAACAGTTTTTGAATTATTCACTTTTTTCTTTTTAGCATTAAATGAGAATATTAATATTAGTCTCATTTATTCCTGTTGATGCAAAGTCTGGAGTCAGCAGGTTTTTAGCTTTAGGTTTGCTTATCTTAGCATAAAGAATGGAGGCTAATGGAAAAGCTAGCCTGGCTTTATCAAAAGTTGGCTAAATAACCACAGGTTAGCAGACAACTCCCGGAATTCACGAGCAAAGCCATTGTCACAACAACTTGTGCATTTTGGTTGTATGTACTAAATTGAAGCTACAGGAGAAGAGAAGCAGCAGCAGGCTGCAGTTTCAAATTTAGCACACTAACTTGAGTATATCCCTTCATATATATATAAAGGTCTATAATATAATAGATTTCTGAATGGCCTAACAAATATTCAAATACATATATGCCATATACACAAATCTGTATGTTAAGACGTGTGGTGAAACTCCAGGAAGCTGCTGCGAAATATGTGTGTCCCAAAGTATTCTTAAAATAAATTACCATAAAAAGTGTGGAGTTTCTTCATTCTACGAACAGTGCCTGTGCCATCATCCATCTTAATCCAGATCACCAGCCTGTCCTCTGGGCTTCCTGTCATCTTGTAGAAGAACTGCAAGCACTGAAAATTCCTCTTGGGGTAGAGAGTACGGGATTCAAGGAGAGCAGAATCCTGAGGTTGTCCAGACATTGTGCTAAAGTGCATGAAGTACCCAGCATCTGTACAAAAGAAGACACGCTGTTAAATCATGCAACCACCCCTTTTCTTTCTTTAAAAGGACTTTAAAAGACAAAATGTTCTGACCTCTGCACCTTCCCAGGACTGTGTGATCCTCTGAACCTGCTGTGCTTTTGGTATGAACCCAGTCAGCATCATCAGTGGAGGCCTGGATCATCCCGCAGATGCTGGCATACTCAAAGGCACACTGGTCCAGCAAGGTGAGAGGACCCGCTGAAGTGAAGGAAGGTGAGAATTGGAGAATCATTTATGTATTTTTCTGCACATTTTGCATCTAATAATATCCTGTACATTCTCAGTGTTTTAAAACAAACAAACAAAAAAAGAAATATGTAGATCAAATTCAGTTTGTCAACTTATACATACAGCAGTTGTACATCCGGTTCAGCCTGAGGGTGTCTATCTTGCTGAAGTCGAGGTACTGGCCAATAATGTTGAAGAACTCAGGGATTTTAGTGGTGACAGTGGGGATAGATTCATTCTTATTGAAGGCGAAAGGCCTGTAATGCATGACGGACTCATAGTCGTATGGTGTGTTTTGGTCAGTTATATAGTCATCATTGTATTTGTTGAAGTTGTGTTCAAGTCCTGCAGGAAATTTCATGTTGTTTAGTTAGTTCAGCTACACACAATGGCCTCCTGTCTAGATCAAACATCTGCTATGTTATCATCCCTGAATCTAAATGGTGTTTTGAACCAGATAACAGTTATATTTTATTGCTCCCAATACTGGGACAAGATGATGGGCCATGAAGTTCCTAGACATACCTGGCGTAACCTGATCTAGCCAGATGTCAACATAGTCATCCCTATCAGTGCGGGACTGTTCGTGGTAAAATCCCAGAGCATGGAGTAGCTCATGTTCAATCACTGCCTTATGGTCACAGCCAGTTCCCAAAGACAGGATCTGACCAATCTGCTGGTCACCGACACTGGAGAAACACCTATGACAAAGAAAAATAAAAAAATATGTACAATTTAATAGCAGTTGTGGCTAATATTAGCATTAGTTACTGTCAGCAAACTCATCAAAAGGTTGCCACTAATATTCATGCAATAATTTAGCATGAACATATCACATATCCAGGGGCCACTACTGAGCAGTGACATTACCCACAACTATTTTCAGTTATGGCTTTAGCAAAATTATGCAGATTGCAAACACTTTAAATCAATTTCACTGGAGACTGCATTCATCCACTATGTCTTGTACTTCAAACTGTACTTCAGAGTAAGGCTGATATCAGTGAACACAGAGTCATAAGATAATTATAGATAATTACATACTGTGGCCATCAATGGCATCAAACAAATGTAAGAAAGTTAGAGCCGTACCCCCCCCTCTTTTCAAACTTGATATAGGTCTTCTCTCCTTCGTAAGGCTTGAAGTCAATACATGACTTCAATCGATACATCTCAAATGCCTGGTGGACACAGCCCTTTGCATTCAGATCTAAATAGTTCACAAAAATCTTATGTTAATGTATATTTGCCTAAGTATGGAGTGTTTAGCAACAAACTGAATCAAGAATAAAAGATTGATTTAAAGTACAACACTTAAC
>OMLM01008059.1:20113-51483 GCA_900302695.1 Helostoma temminkii
TTTCATGTCAACACTGACCACACCTCATCAGAAAACATTTCATGACTAATTTATATATAAAACTAGGAAATTGCAAATGGTCAACTCGCCATTGTGCATTGTTACATGTCTTTCCTCATGTCATCACTCATTAAACATAAACAGAGTTATAAACAACGGCACACACATGTTTTTCCGCACAACAGCTTCAACTTGTCAGCTTCTTCTAACATCCCTCCCTGTTATCTAGGAGTGGTTCTGTCTTTGCTGAGAGGTCTCAGAGTTTGTATCCGTTGTGAATATGTCATCAGCCCCATCTTTAATATATTTATTAGTTGGTGTGTTGCTTCAGTTTTTCTGTGAGCAGTGGGATTCTTAACTGCACGGGACTGTAAGATAAACCTGTTGGGTCCAAGCAAGTTATCTCACCACTGAACACTAGCACTGTAGAGCAGAATGCTAGTTTTTAGTTTGAGGCATTTGGGTAATTTAAAAGCTGTTGGCTAAATACGAGCAATTGAGTAACGTGTGATTCATAATCGTGAGTAGTTATTTGTTCGAATAACCTTTAGATGTGTTGACTATCTAAACATTTATCAAAATAGTTTCAACTCTAGTGTCAGATTAATAAATACAGCTGCTACTTCCTTATTTCATATATACTGTATATACTGTATTTGTAGTCATTGGTCACTTCATTAGGTACACCTGTACTATCTAATGCAATCCAATACCACAGCTATGTTTTTAAGAAGAGATAAATAACAACACTTCAGAGAATCTTATAGTGCTTTTAATTTGAAAGAACATTTTAGTCGTGTTTAAATGAAACTGATGCTTATTGTTGGTAGATGATGAGAGATAAATTAAGAACCAGTGTGCATAATGCTGTGTGAAAGTAGAATAATGCGTTTGTAAGCTACCCACCTTATCTAGTCTCAAAGCTTTTTGTGGTTGTATAAAGACAGACGTCAATATCCAGCTGTCTTTTCAACTGAACGTAAATGTATCATTTCAGAGTGCTGTTGTTTTTTGTCTTATTTGCACCACACACAAAAATTCATTTTTTGTTTTTTGCTGTAGCTACAAAGCAATGTAAGTTACTTTTATTGTCTACTAATTGTGATGTGTTCTCTTAACTAAAATTTTCATAATCTTTTGATAAGATATCAAAGTGTATTGCCATGTTGCTGCAAGCTTCAACATTCCTGCCTTGCTTTTGTGAAAGTTTAATTTCATTGGCTGTGCAGTATCTCCTGACTGCAGAGTGGCTCCAATACAACTTCATAGTGCAATTAAAAGCTGATAACAGACAATTAAAGTTTCTATTGTTTGTGTTAAACGTTGTTGCTGATTTGCCTGGCCTGTAAAGAAATACCCGTGTCTCTGTACTTTATCTGCAACCAACAGCTGATGATTATATTTTCTGGTAGATGCAAAACTAATTCACATTTGGAGATACGATATATTTAGCTCTTTGTTTCTTGATGCACACAGGGTTGTTGTAGCTTTCACCAGGACTGGCAATACGACAGTGTTTTGTTTTTACTTTGGAATATCTGAGTACAAGACAAAGACATAAATTAATGTTAAATTGAGGAAAAAAGGGTTGAGAGAGGTTGTGCCAAAGTTTTCCTGCAAACTAATGAGAAGCTTAAAATAGACAGATTATTGTCAAACTTAGATTATGGTTTGAAGTAATGCACCTTTTGTTATCACCTTTCCCCGTGTTGAACATTCAATTAAACACTTGTGGGATCATGGTGGAAAGTACAAGTGTTTTAAAGCTGATATCTCAGGTAACAGCATATTTCAGGACGCATGTAGGACCGCTAATTTGCATTCAACTCAACACACAGAGTCATGAGAAGTGAGTTTGCTTTGCAGCAGATTCATAATCCTTCTGTGCACCAACAATTCCCCAATTTCAGTGCCAAAGCCAAGAAAGAACTGGAAAAAGCTAGAGCACTTTGTGTCTTTGAAAAGCAGACTAAGCAGCCTCTGCCTCCCAGTGCTTGGCTAAGTGCACATTTAAACATGCATTAGACCCCATCTGTTCATTTGTACACAATAGTCATTCTGTATCATTTATACAGGTCTTGTCTTTGTAAACTAGCCACATTTTGGTTTCTATTAGTTTTAAGTTTGTGTAATGAAGCAACAGAGGTTTTCGTCATGATTCAGTGGACAGGCCTGCAGTCTCCAGATACTCTCATGATTGTTGCAACTCTCAGCAAGTTGTTTTATTTTTTGAGAGGAATAATGGATTGATCTGCAACAAGATTCACATTTAATGAGAAAGTAAACTGTTCTTAAAGAAGCACTGCACTGACAGTGACATACAGTTAGATTTGGTAGTCTTTTGGGAGTTAGCATTTAGGCTATGAGTTTTTATGATTTTGCCTTTATGCACCACCACAGTGGATTTAAAATAAAACAATCCAGAGACGTAATTGTAAATATAACAAATTTTATATTTGGATGAAAATTCTTTGCACTCAATGACTGCATGAAGTCCGGTGCCCATGAACATCGCCAAATTTTCAAGTGTTTTTTCAGGCCTTCACTGGCGTCACCTTTAGTTGCTGCTTATTTGTGGGTCTTTCTGCCTTAAGTTTTGTCTTCAGTAATTGAAAAGCTGCTCTATTGGGTTGAGATCAGATGACTGACTTGGTCATTAAAGAATATTCCATTTCTTTGCCTTCAAAAAGTCTTTAGTTGCTTTCACAATATGTTTAGGGTCATTATCCATCTGAACTGTGAAGTGCTGTCCCATCAGTTTTGTAGCATTTGGCCAAATGTGAGCAGAGAGTAGAGTCCTATACACCTCAGGATTTCAGCAGTCACATCATCAATAAACACCACAGTGTTTATGAACCTTGGATCGGACAGCTCAGGACAATCAGGATCAGGTCAATGGTGTAGACATGAAATGTAGTGTGGGTCTGGAGAGATGTAACTTGACCACCACAACGAAACAGGGTACCAACATTCACACCCCCACCTCAGGATCTTGATGGAAACCTAGTCAATATGCAGGTTATGTCTTCTAAGCCAAATGGCCCTATGAACAAGCCCCTGGCAGAATGGGTGACATTAATGGAAATTAGCTTGTAATGATTTTCAGTGGTGGGTTGGATAGGGTCTGACCTGTCCATTCAGAGAGAGTTTGGATCAGCAGTGACCTCTGGGCTGCTGCTCAGCATTGTCTTTTAACAGGGTTTGATAGTGTCCCTGTTTTTTATGACAGAACTGCCAGAGGTCTCAGGAACTAGTCTGGTATGAGAAAGGAAACAAATCTGATGATGAAAAGAAGAAAAAGATCAATTAGAGTGATTAGAGTAGAGAGTCTTTCATCTTGACCTTCCTATTCTGCTGTTTGTGTGAGTTGTGAGTTTGTTAGTTTGTTAGTTAAGTCTCGGGGCAGCCATTTCATCTTTAATCCTTTTGCAGAGACCTCTGTAGAATATATCATATAAGGCAGAGTCATTCCAAGAACAGTCAGCAGCCAAGGTTCGAAATTCAATAGCATATTTGGGAACAGAACAATTACACTGAGACAAGTTGGACAAAATTCAGGCTGCTACTTTTTCTGAATCATAAGCTATTGCCTTAAGGCGTCTGATGGCGTCTCTTGATTCTAGATTTGACAATTAGCATTAGCCTGGCTGGACAACCGCGATCTCTGAACCAGGAATAGCCGCTCAGGACTAGGACTAGGCAGCAGCAGTAGTATTAGCCACTCCCGAGAACAACTGACCTCTGCATGGACACCTGAACCAGCCCCACAACTCACAGCCACTATAACACCACTAACAGTAGTTAGCAGCACTAGCTACTGCTGGACCTTAATTCACTGCATTTTACAGAGGACTGTTTTCACAACCTGTCTGGCTACATGGTCACATTGTTAGGCTAACTTGTTAGTGTAAAGCTGCAGGTGTTTACAGTCTCTCTAGCTGGGCACACTCCAAATAATGTTCTAGTACATTTATCATGTTCAACTTCTGATAGAAGGTAAATAATATTCTAGCCATATTAACCTTTTATCTTCACATTTTACTTAAAGAGTAAAAAATATACTTAAACTTGACTTGAGTAGTGATTTGATTTAAATGATGATATACTTCGTATTGAGTAATAGGAAAAAAAAAAAGAGTTTTTAATCTACCAGATCATCCAGTCCCACCGCCTACCTATAAAGGGATTGGTGTTTCCCAGATAGCCAAGGTAAACCAACAACACATGTGCACGAACATGCAGATCTACCAAAGTTCTTGTCTTTCTCCACATAAGAGTCATTCAGTGACCAAAATGATCAGGAATCATTTTCTGAGGACCATGCATACAGTGCTATGAAAAATGATTAACACCCTTCCTGCCCGGCCCTATGTCAAAAAGTAATTGCCCCATAAACCGAATAACTGTTTGTGCTACCCTTGGCAGCAACAACTACAAATAAGCTTTTGTGATAACTGGCAATGAGTCTTTCACATCACTGTAGAGTAATTTTAGCCCACTCTTACTTGCAGAATTGGTTCTTTTAAAGGTAGGCAGTTCTTTCTTCTTGAATCACAACACAAGAGCTTGGATGTGTGTGTGTTATGGTCTGTTGTGTGTTGGACCCAAAGTATTGGGCAGAAATACACAGGAAGTCTGTATAGGCTATGTTTTGTGCATTTCAACAATGAAGCAATTCAGATGAATGATAGCTCTGTTTGTCAGATGTAACATTGAGATTGTTAGAAAAAGGTTGCTTTTGCTCATTGCTCAAAAATAGACTTAAAAACACTTGGAGAATTTGGAGAGACATAACAGTTTACTTCCAAGGGGAAGTGGGACCTTTTTAATTCTTGCTGTGAATACCATCGATTACATCACAGTAGAGGTTCAGGGCGGAGACAGACACAATGTCAGACAAACAGTAAGAGTGCATCTCGCATCTCAGCGCTTGCTGTCACCACCATTAGAGGGAGACCAGCCAAACTTGCCTCCCCTGCAGTGCGGCACTGAAGGGTGCATTCACCGACATGCTCTTGCAGCTCTTCTCCCCAACCCCCCACCACCCCACCTACCACATCCTAACACTGTGTTACGCCTTTTATCCCCACCCTTCTACTCTCCCATTGCCATGCTGTTGACAGCAACCTCTTCTCTCTTTCGTCTGCTTTTTACTGTGAAATGGAGCCCTTCTCAGTCATACTGCTCTGTTGGCCTGCTCTTTATTTCACTCGTCTTTTTTTGTTCCCTTTCTCTCTGGCTTGGAGCTTATCTGAGAGGCTCAGCTGCTGGTCGACTGTCCACAGAGAACCCCAGGCCACAACAACATAAAACTCAGGCAAATATACTTTTTGCCATGGATTTATATGTGTTAACAACTGAGACAGTTCGGCTGTTTATTCTTACATCAGTTTAAAATATCAAAAATAAGCTCACCTTTATTCTTTAGAATGATAGATAAATCACTGAAATTTATAATCTGAATCTGCAATGTATTTAAGAAAAAATGTAGGAGTGTAATAATTACAATATTTGTATGACACTAAATATAGTGGAGTAAAAGTATGACATCATAAAATTAATATCAAGTAATGTACCAGTACCTCAATGTTGTATGTAATTACAACATGCTACAGGTAAATAAATATACTTGATTTCAACGAAGACTTAAAAAATAACACTACAGGGCTCAATTTAAAAAAGCAGCAACATTTACCACTGTTTCCTGGTCCACCAGGCTTTATGCATCTGACTCAACCTTTTATTTGAGCTACAGGTTGTAGCTATTTCAAACATGTATAACTGTATGCTGTTTGCAGCTATGTGTTACCACACATCTTAATTTGGAGGGATGCCTCCTGTGAAGTCAGTCTCACTAACCACCTCCTCTAACCAATCAGAGAATTTTAAAGATTTTTTTACCAAGGGCTGTGCAGAGCATGGCACAATGTAGTAGATGGTGGAAGAGAAAAATGGAGTCGAAAGAACGAGAGTGGAATGATTTTAAATCCTATGCTTGTGCTAGCCTAAGATGCACATTGTAGTTTTAAGCTTTTTTTTCTTATGGGAAAAACTAGAGCTTAAGATTTTGAAAAAGTGGTCAGTGCATAATGTGTTTGGTAATTTTGTTCAACACTGTTGCTGCTGGCCTGTCCAGCTCCTGAGATGACCTACCAGTCTCTGTGCACCCAAAAAATCCCCCAAAAAACCTTTTAGACCAACCCTTTAAACCTAGCATAAAAATACATATTGCATCATACAGTATGGAATGTTTCCATTACATGTGTCTGTATACATGTAGATTTGTACAGTATGTTTGTAAGAAGGTGAATGAATCACTCATTTCAAGGATTCTCAGGTGCAGTTGATCTACTCATCAGATGATTGTTATAAATCAACTCAAAGCCATTCTCCAACAGTTATTAAAATGCTGTGCCTCATGTTTCCATCTAAACATTTCTTACTACATAGCACTGTGATAGTGGGAAACATGCATAAGTATGCATAAGCACTCCCCCTAACATCCCAGAATTCTTATTTCAGTGTTTTTTAATTTTGATGTGATTTCCTGTGTTGTTCCATTTGTCCCTTTTAATTATGTGCTTGTTTTTAAATATGTTGAATGTCTGGATTTAGTGTTTTGATGTTTATGCTTTCTGTCTTGTATGCGCTTTGTCTTTAGGGCCTGTGGTACTAATGTGATAGCCAAATCAAACTTTGTCTAAAGTGGGCTAACATCTGTGAAGCTGCTTTACTCTCACTGTCCACATGCTGCAGTGTTATGGTCATTGTCAGTATGCCTAGAGTCAGACCTAGCCTTAATTATGGCCCCACCCCAAGTAAGGGGCAAACACCTGGGCCCACACATTGCAGCAGCGGTAGTCAGAATGGCATTGCATTATTGGCCTACTGTGGTCCAGACATGCTGCAAATAAAACATGCAACAACTGGGTTCACACCAGTGGTGGTCCCACTGCCAGCCCACCTACTGTGGCAATAAAATTGATTGATGATTGATCAAAATTGATTGATGTTGATGTGTTAATTAGCTATGTTATCTGCCTCGGAAGCAAGCCTTTTGTGAGCAGTCTGCACTTTAGATGCATGGTTGTAATTATTTGAGCAATCTTGGGATAGAAGGCCCTTTAATTTCTAAGTTTCTGCTTTAGGCTTGTAGAGATGATCAGCCTTGCAGCGTAAGTGGTGATATGGCTACGCCAAACACTGCAGGGTTACAGCATGCTGGATTAGTAAATGTATGTCAAACATTTTAGGCGTTTGTACTGAGATGCCTTATTCAAAGTGAAATAAGTCATTTGTGTTTCAGCTGTGTTGCCCTGAGTGATTGTTAGGATTATGTCTTATTAAATTATGCTCTTCTTAATTGTGAAAAGACATTTTTTCGTCTGCCCTTGGACTGTTCAGTCATGGGTAATATTAGACTGGTGTAGCATTACTAAGTATTTACAAGATGCACACTGTGGTTGGGAATTAACATTTTTTAGCATATTGCTTTATTGCTTGAGGTGTTTGTAAATTAATACAAAAATAATAAAAATAAAATAATAAAAAGGAAATGACTATAACTGGCCATTCACCCAACTTAAAGCATCACAAAAACTGGATTACAGCAGCTGCTCAGTGTGGCAGCTGCTCCGCTGCACACTTTGTACTAGATTGAAGCTTCTCAAAGAACAGAAAAGATTTAAAATCGTTTCAGCATTTCTAATTGAATAGATGTAAATTATGCAGTTCTGTATTAATTCATTCAAACATTCTTGTTGTTGCTGCTTGTTCTTGTTCAGCACCATGTTGGGGCCTGGAGCTTTCTTTACAGTCTGCATTTGAAATGAATTATTTTAAAGTCAAAATAATCAAAATAAAACAAAATGGTTTAATATTGATGTACATGAATAATAACCTCATTTATAAAAAGGCAGAGACTTGAGAAATATGATTGCAGGCATTAATGCACCTCATAAAGTCGGAAAAAAATAAGTTACAATGCTCTAGTGATTAATTAAAATGTAATGTAGACGATGTTTACAAGTTTTCAGAATAACTTTTTCACACAGTCGAGATAGTTGATGCTTGAAACTTTTATTGTCAAAAAAACAAAACGACTGGGGGAACCACGCAGCTGTGTGTCATTCAAGACACTGTAGGTTTTTTAGGAAAAATACACAAATAAATAGTTTTGTAATCTTAACCACATCAGATGCCTAATATGTGTGTTTTATTGTTGATACAGCCCATGAAAAAATGACAAACACAAAGTGATCCATTTTGGTCCATACTGAAATAAAAAGGAGAAAAACATCAGTGTAATACCCTTGGATCTTTTGACCCTGTAATTTCCTGCTCTGAATCTCCTTTCATGTGAATCAATCCAATTGATGGTCCCTTCGACGCCCATGAATGAACGGGGTAGCTGCCATCAATACTGCTTCATTTCCAGGCGTTCAATATGTCAGCTGGACAAATACTTTTCTGAGAGATGATCCAGTCAGCACATCTGCCTCTGTCTGATATTTCTACACTGGAGCCATGTCAGTCCATGCAGGCTGCCATTCATCAAGAATTTACTTCATGTAGTGATATGATTCTGAAAGGTGACAGTAACACAGCTAGATCTGTTAATGTTATTAGTGAGAGCTGAAGTGATACACAACACTTAATACTCTTTCTTAAACCCAAATAAAAGATACTTAGATGACACAACTGTAACCAGATTCATGGTTGTTTTGCTTTGCTTTTGTTGCATAACGTGAAATGCAGACATGAAGATGTACCCTAGAAAAGTAATATTATGTCTATAGTGTCTATACATCTTAAAGCTACAATATGCAACTTACTGCAAGCTAGTGCTAAAATGAGACCAAAATCAGATTCATTCATTCATCTTCTGAACCGCTTAGTCCCCGCAGGGGTCACGGGTGTGCTGGAGCCTATCCCAGCCAGCTTACGGGCGAGAGGCGGGGTACACCCGAAAGGTCACCAGTCTATTGCAGGGCCACATATAGACAAACAACCATTCACACTCTCACTCACACCTACAGGCAATTTAGAGTCCCCAATCAACCTAAGCATGTCATTGGACTGTGGGAGGAAGAGAACCCACGCAAACTCCACACAGAAAGACCCTGGGCCCACCCCGGGAATCAAACCCAGGACCTTCTTGCTGTGAGGTGACAGTGCTAACCACTGCACCACCGTGCCGCCGACCAAAATCTGATTGAAATCAAATTCTCTTTGCTTCACTGGGACCTCCTTAAAATAATGTGCAAAAAAATTACATATTAGTACTTTAAGGTCAGTGAACATTGCAGTAGTCAAGTTAAGATGAAGAGTAAATGAACACCTGACTACTCCTTTTGCTCTCATCCAGGAACGTGACCTAAGTTTAACAAGAGGACGTGCAGTAGAATCAATGAGTGGAAAGGAGCAACAGCTTCCTATTCTGTCACCTGTGGGACAATTCAGGCTGAAACAAGAACATGTTTTTTTTCAGTATTTGATTTCATAAAATGATTTGCATTTATGTGGAACATAAGTTTTGAGTGAAAGTTTTTGGAAATGTTGAGGCTTAGTGTTATTTAAGTGACTTACTGTACCCCCAATACTAAGCAATACAGTCCAAACAGAGTCAGAGCAAAGACAGAACCCTGGGGAACACAGCACAATAGCTCTTCAGTTGGTGAAGCACAGTTTTGCAAAGTAACTGAAAATCTCTTGTCAGGAATTTAGAGAACCAGTCTGTCGTATTTGCCTCAACCAAATACAACAGTTGGTCATACCACAGCACAATCCACTCCAAACACCAAAGCTATAGGATATAACAAATGCCTTCATATAGTGTGTATTCTTCTAACTGGGTGCCTTTTATACTTGTTGGTGAATAGCATAAGCTTGCTGGTTTCAAGTTGGTTTGAAAAGGTGTGAAAGAGAAAAAATGCATGTAGAACATTTCACTCTGATGTTGGTGCACTCTGCATTTCTTTCATCTGTATGCTGCATTTCTCTCCCCTACAATCATCACTACATAAGACCTTTGTGTGTGAAATAAGATTGATGCAGGTGGCATCTATGAATTTTTTATGTAAAATGCAATTTGCCTGCTTTAGGACATTTTTCTTGCTTTCGACAGCATACACTCAGATGAATCTCAGTGCTTCAAGATGCAGATAAAACACCTGAGATCTGGCTAGCTTTGGGATTGCAGTCGGCTGAAATCACTCACAAACCGTCAGCTGGCATTCAGGCTAGCATTTAGTATTCTGTAGGTCGGCTCGGTTTGATGTCCAAGCTTCGTTATGGCCTCCCTGAGACGACACCAGCACTTTGTTGTTCACATCTGGACCGCATTATCACAGTCAACATAAAGCAGAGTCACTCAGACTGCATCACTTTGTAAAACTGTTCCAATCACTCCTCACTATTTCTGTTCTTTCACTATTTTTGGAATGACTAGTTTTGCGCCTCCCTGAGTTTGAAAGCCAGTCGTAAAGCTGCTAGTGTACACTGAATACACAACATATTACTCCTTTCTTGAATTAAACTGATGAGGTGAATCCAGGTAGAAACCATTATTCCTGATTGATTTCTGCTGCTAAACAGATCATGAAGGAGAAAGAATGAAGAGAAATAGATGAATTTAGGATTATGCGCCTGAAATCTTTGCAAACGTGGCATGCATTCATGATTTTCTCACAAGCAAGGCAATTCTGTTGTGTGATCAGTGTGTGATTGTGCTTAGCCATGACTCTTGCCAACAGAAGTGGGTCCTGAGGTGAGAGTGACTTTCAGAGGCACAGCATGGGAGAATCCACGGGTACATATTAATATTAGATTTCTGTGATCACACGGGCTCTTAGAAGCACCATGCTGAAGCCATAGCTCTTGTTCGAAACAGGTGTTGCTACAAGCATTGTCATGTCAAATGGGAAAAACAAGAATTCACTTCACTTAAGCCAAAGTGGCTTCTGTTATTGGCGTTTAGTAATTTTTCTTAATTTAAAGAAGAATGAGAATAATTTAGAACCTAAGCTTTAGTTGTTCATTTATTGTTATATCCCTATTTGTGTAATGGACTATAATTAAATGGAGAACATTAAGTGCAGTACTAGATATAAGTATTTAATGCACATCCCATATGGTAAAGATGGGATAATAGTCTAGGCTCTCCCTCGTGGTTTTAAAAAGCTCCATGTTTAATTTCAATATGTCCCTCTTTTATAAAAGTTTTTTAGTCGGTTAATCAAGAAAAAAACGAACCTAGATTGATTGTTAGAAAACAACAAAGAATAAAGCCTCAGCCTGCAGCTTTTGTATTTCCCTAAGAGCCAGATCATTATATAGAAAGTAGTGAGTATTGACTGCTGTGCCTGAAGATGGATACAAAGGGCTATTTAAAAGCTCAGTGGTTTCATTGAAAGAATCCTAAAATGCAAAGCCGTACTTGTTTGAGCTACATTTTAATATCTGCATAGTGCAACGTGAATAAAAATAAACATCTATCCTCATAGCCTTGTATCATTTAATCCAGAGGATCATCAGATGAGTTATGGTAAATGAGACTAATTCCAAAAAGCAGTTAGAAGAAAGAGATGAAGTAAGATGCTTAATGCCAGTCTAAAGCAATGCTATAAGCTCATGCAACAAAGTTAACAACCATAAAAGTAAACCAAATTGATGTGTCTAGCAAGAGAAAAACACATTTGTGGTAATGAAAAACGCACAGGCAATACGTTTTCAATGGGAAGATTTAGTGCTGTCATGGGAATGATTTTGTCCTGGTATTTACTTTTATGCTTTCAGAAGTGCCCTCTAAGTTCTGCTTGTATCCTTCTCTTCCAATTAAACTAAAGTCCTGCCAAAGGCTTGGAGATTTTAATGAGTTAGCCATTAAATTAAAAGGCTAAAACACATTCATCCTTAGGTGTCATTCACTGCATGGCTGGGATTCTGACAAGATCATAGCTGGGGCTGCATATTTCTTTCCCTACCCTGACCCAAACCCCCGAGTGTGGTGGCTGAACTCAAGTAGCATATTGTATTTCACATCAAACCTAGTGCTCCAGTTGTCTATTTGTTGCTCCTAGTAATATTTTGAACTCTGGTATCTACCCTCCACAGTGCAGATAGTGTTTTATGCACGTATCATGTATCATTTATATTGTAATTTATATATTAACTGCATTAATATATTTGTATTTTAGCTTTAGAACTCAACTGTGTAAACTATGGGACAGTATTAAGGCTTAATATTATAGGCAAAAAACTTTAATATAATATGAGCAGATACAAATAAGCGTTAAATGAATTTACTTCTGGAAACAACACTTGTGTGTAGTGAATGCAAAGAATAAATTGCCCACAGTTTTTTCTGGGATTTTACAAAACTAGCATTTCTATTTTTTACTTGGTTTACAGTTATTTCAGCTTGATGGGAATAGTTGGCACAGTGCCTTCACAGCGATTTGTTTTTTTTTTTCTTCTCAGCTAGAATCATATTTGCCCATGATGAACCATAATAAAAGTATTATTTAAAATTTTGGACAGGTTTAAAGTGGTTATGTGTATGGATGTGAAAATGAAGTGGCTTTCTCTAAAGCATTTTTGGGTATAATGTCATGGTCATATCATAGACCCTAATGACTTGCATAACAGCAAGGATGAAATGTATTTAGGTTTTGAGTCAGAGCAATCATTCTGCCAAACTCTATATTTTACTAAACAATGTCAAAATGTCACATTTTATTCATAGAAGTAATTGTTTATATGGCATGTAAATAAATAGATTTAACATTGTGAATAAAATGGTTTGTAAGATCCCCATAGAGAATAGTTAATATGTCAGATTATATATGCATATCCTCAGGCAGCAGCAACAGTCGGTCATAAAACAGCATTCTGTCACACATCCCAGCCAGTAAATTCATCTGGGAATACTTCTTCAAAAAAACAGGAAGGAAGAGGCATCATGAGTCATCTGTGTTCTGGACCATTTCAAAGGAGATAAGCTGCTGTGAGTCAGAAATGTTATTAACACAGACATTACACTGCTGCCCTGACTGAAAAAAATAGTAAACGATTCACTGGCTTCAAAGGAGGATATGGTAGATTTAAGAGCATGCGTGTGGTGGCTGCATTGTCTAAGGAGTCCAGTCAAGAGGGCATGTGCAAGTTTGTCCTAGACATAGAAAAACAGCCTCTTTAGTGTAATGTGTTGTCTCACAGCCTGCAGCTGCTGCTAAGAATCAGATGCTGATAGTGTGGCTTCAGTGTCAATATTAGTCTCATTTTGTAGTAATTCCTGAAATATCTTTTGATACAGTATCTCATCAGCTTTCATAGTGATTACTTATTTTTTCAGATAATGGATCTCATTACAAGTTGGGGGCTAGAACAGTGTTAATACCTAAGCCTGATGTGGATGGGAGGACTGTTATTTCACTTCAGGAGGTCAGGAAATGTAATTTTCTTCAGCATAATTTCTTGTAGAAGTTCCAGCCTGTAGGCCTGAAATAATGCTGTTGTTGCACTGATTTACGTTTTTTGGACGGAACATAAAATTTGATGAAAAAATGAGAAGTGAAGCCTTTTAAGCTTAACAGGGCGATAATTCTCACATTTTAGAGGTGATTATCAGCTAAGGGTGCCTTTTCTGTACTGCTGCAGCTGAAGGTGGGACATATTCCATCAGTACACTGTTAGCCAGCTAGTTTACGTAATGTGCTGGGGTCTACATTAGTGCATCTGGAGAAAGTAGTAGTGTTATTTTGTCTGTGGTTTTTTTCTGTTTTGTTTTTTTGGGTATTTTGTTTCCCTACTCGTTCCATTTCAGGTTTCAGTTTTCAGGTTTCTGGATTTTTTTATTTTATTTCATTGTATTAGCATAGAAATCTCAGTGAGAATTTGAACAAGGTTCTCTTATTTCTTCAACCTGGAAGTTGTGCTTTCACTTTGGTTCTCTATAGCAGTGTACGCTGAAACTACATTGCACTCACTAGTTTATTATCTTTACTATTTTTGTATTGTTTTATTTTTTACAGTGTTTACCTGTGAAAGCAGAAGCATGGTTGTGATTGTATATCAAAGTGAAGTTCCTCCAGCAAAACCCCTACCCCCTAACCCCTATTATTCAGGTCATTGTGGGTGGTGGAGTCATACTGAGAAGTATCTCTAATTAAGTAAGAAGAGTCTCTAATGTTTTGGCCTCCGTATTTACATCAATTAGGGGTCTAAAACATTAGAGACACCTCTTAACAGTACGTATGCCTCAGCCGCCTACAATGACCTTAATAATGCACATGAAGTAGAATTATCACATTTCTGATAGTTTCAACTTAAAACCTGTAGAATTATTCAATTTCAATTTGTTAATGTCCATCTGCTGGAGAGAGAATTTGTCTTTGAAGTTTTAATTGCACTGGTTGGAGGGATTGGTCTACTTCTTAACTATTTGACAGCCAAGATCCATTGCATCATGGCACACAAGGCAGCAGCAAAATATTAATTAATAACAATAAACTGAAAATATCTTGCTTTCTCCCAGGAGGGTTATATTATACTCATTTAGTTTCTAATCGGCTTCTTATGACAGATGCAAATCCTTGACAGTGGACTCAGGTCATAACAACAGCTTGTTCTGTTTTCCCCTTGGTGTGGTTTCCCCTCACAGAGAAAAACACAAGTAAACCAAAATGCATGAGAATAGTCTAGTCTACTCATACGGGGGTTCAGAAAATTGATGGATGGATGTGATACGGGGACAATGATTAAACAAGAATATTCAAGAATACTCTAAATATTACTATGAGGGAGAAGTTACTATGCAACTTAGAAAAACTGCACAAGCGTAGCTCATCCAGCAGAAAACTGTTGTCTTTGTTTTGTAAAGAAGCTGTTTTTGTATAAAATATATAAAAGGTTAATTAAAGTTTAATTAAAAGTCATGGAGGTAAAACCACAGCATTAGGACTAGTAAAAGTTTGCTCATGCAACCTTGACTTACAGCATATTTTTCTGAGTGATGTTTGCAGTTAGTCACTTTTTAACCACTTAATTTCCTTTTCAACATGCTCATTTTTGAAAAGGGAAATGTCATGTATATGTTTTTAGTGTACAAAAAGTGTACACATATACAGTACCTGTATAAAAATCTTCTACAAAAGACACAGTATGTGTAAACACTAGAATGACTTTTGTCTTTACTACACTAGAACCTAGGCTTACGCATAAGATATCACAACTTGCACTGAAATATCAAATACAATCACAGCCATCCAAGTGCAGAGTGAGTAAAAATCAAAGGTCAATTCCTGAACCTTGTGGTTACTGGCGTGACATCCATCTCCTTTCCAGTGCTGTGAACATGTGCATTTGTTCTCTGTTGTGTGTTTCAAGAGGTCTACACAATATGTGTAATGAGTGGACATTGTACGGGAGCTCCTGATTTCACATCTGTTCGTTTGGTCTGGCAGGATGTAGATTGTGCATTGCAGTAGGGCCACCTTAATCCAAATCACCTCCACTGTCATTTAAGGGCCTCTAATCAGTGAGGGCTGGAGTTACCATAGAGCAAGTCCAGGAAAAGAAAGTGCAAGGCTCATGATCAGGGGAAAGAAAAATATGCACCACTTGGACAAACCGGACTTTTTAAACTTTAATTACAGCCAGAACTGCAATTATATTCCTTTGTTCTGTGTTGCTTGTGTCCTGCAATTGTGTTTTCCTATACAGAGTTTAAAATGAGTTTCTTTGTTGGAGATCTGATGTGCCTTTATCAAAACCTGACCACATCGGTGTGGGCGAAAACTTGCTACAGTTTAGAATGGAGCTACAGTATGTAGCAAAATAACATCCCAGTTAATGAGCATTGTCATTAAAAGCAAACGAAGCAGATTGCACAAAAATACCTTGTGGTTAATACCGAATATGCCTACTATTCATTATAATACAGTGAATATAATTATTATTACATGCAGCTGTGAAGGCATGAAGTGCAGAATGATATCACATAGTCAGCAATCTATTCAATGTTTGCTATCATCAGCTAACATTAGCATCATAAGCTACTTATCGTACCAGACCATCCGTTTGTATTGTCAACCTGTCTGTGTTTACTGAATTCAACAGTGTTTCATTTTATGAAGCCTTAAATGAAACTTTTTATTCATAAGGTGAATTGACCTGGCTTGAAGTCAGTAACAAAGGAAGAAGCCACACATGAATATTAATCATGTCAAGGAAGTAATCATTAGATTAGATTCTGCAATGATTATTGTCATTTCACAAGTACAAGATAATGAAATGCAGTTAGCATCTAACCAGAAGTGCAATAAGCAGCAAGTGCAAACATCTACAATATGTGCAGGAGATATAATAATTTATAAGTGAGTACGCTATAAGCATGATATACAGTGTGGAAATTATGAACATGCTTTACAAATGGATGTACAGATTTACAAAAGTATGTACAGTTTTAACCAGGAGGAGTGATGGAGGGTGAGGAGTGTGTAGTGGTTGGAGGGGGGAAAGAGGAGTCAGTGAGGGGCAGAGTTTAATAAGGAGACAGCTGTGGGAAAGAAACTGTTCCTCAGTCTGCTGGTCTTGGTCTGCATACTGCTGTAGTGCCTACCAGTGGGCAGGAGGGCCAATAGTCTATGGGCAGGATGGGAGGAGTCTTTAAGAATGCTGTGAGCTCGACAGACAGCGTTTCCTCTGGACATCCTCAATGGGTGGAAGAGGAGTCCCTGTGATGCGCTGGGCAGTTTATACCACCCGCTGTTTTGTCAGGATACTCTCAATTGTGCAGGGATAAAAGTTCACCAGAATAGCTCAGGACAGGTGGTGCTTCTCTAGTGTCCTCAGGAAGAAGAGGCGCTGGTGAGCCTTCTTGACTAGGCTGGAGGTATTTGTGGTCCAGGACAGGTCCCCTGAGATGTGGGTCCCCTGGAACTTGAAGCTTGGGACACGGTCAACAGCCATTCCATTGATGTGGATGGGGTCATGCATGCCTCATCAATAATTAATCCAGTGTAATGAGTTGAAGAGTGTCCTTCCTTCCTCTACCCAAAAACAAAAGAGTAACAAAATAAAGTAAACTAGGAATTATATTTTGTACTAACAATTAACTAAAGATTTGAGTAATATATTTGCAATGATTAGATGAAATACAAAACTTACGATCCAATTTCAGAGTCATTGTCTGTGGTACAGGCTTCGCCGTTAATGGGGTTAAATTAGTTACTGTGCACTTTCAACCAAAAGCTGAACATTTGAACTTTTATTAAGGTCATCATACCATCATCCAGGACACACTGAATGAGAACGTGACTTTTCTTTAGCTGCTGATTTCCCAAGACTTATAGGAGCTATGTTTCCATAGAGTGTTTTTCTTGCAACTGGTTATTCTCTTTCTCTTGTGTTCTCTTATCTCAGCTCTATAAGTAAAGAATAATTTCAAGTGGAGACTTTACAAACCTGCCACTTTATTAGGTTCACCTGCTCAGGCTAATGTAATAAAAACACAGCTCTGCCATGAATTCTTCTTTTACAAAGGTATACTTTCTCAGTGTTTAAGTTCAAACTGTCAAAAGGATATAATTCAACTATATATTTATTATTAGGGTCATAGTGGGTGATGGAGTCTTACTGGACTGCATCATATCAAGAGGTGGTTCTACTGTTTTAGCTTCCCTGTTTACATCAATGAGGGGGCCAAAACATTAGATACACCTCCTAATATAGTTTTAATAATACAGTTCACTTCAGTATGAGTAGAATTATCACCTGTTTTAAGTTAAACACTGAAAAATTATAATCTCGTGAAAGGAATTCATGGATGAGCTGATGTATTGGAATACATTAGACTGTGCAGATATAATGAATAAAATGAGTGTATACCTGGAGTATACATGCTTCACATTATGTTTGTTTTTTTTAAGCAAAAAATTAACAACAAAACATTTTACGGCTTCAATTTTCAAACTAGACCCAGTTTGGAATCAGTCCATCTTTTCTTTTTGCCTATGTGAAAACATGTCCACCAAAACCAACAAAGTCCACTTTTCCTTCAGATCCTGAGAGAACAGGAGTAAAAAAAAGCCCTGTGTTTATCCATAAATTTAACAAGTAAGCACTGTTTCCTGTGTGCTGTTACTACTACTGTTTTCTGCTGTTTGCAGAGTGTAACTGTTACAGCAAGAAGAAACAATGTCAGATACAAGACGAGAGGGGGATGGAAGTAGTTAATTGCATTTACTCTCTTTATTGTAATGAAGTAGAGTTTTTTGTGTACTCTACTGTGGCTTGAATTGTGCATTGTTTTATTTATTTAGCTATTGAATTGCTAAATGTACATCACACCACACTCTTTGAATTTGAATGAAGCTCTTGCATTAATTATAATTATATAAATAATTATAATTATATAATTATAATTATAATATTAATTATATTGTGGACAGACTTTTTATTAGACTAAAAGACTGTTTACAAATTTAGACTGACATGTTTTTTCTTGGGGAATAATGTCCTACAGGGAATGATTTGTCATATTTGTTTGTTTAAAAAGAAGATGATGGAATAAAATTCTGAAATATAAATAACTGATGAATTACATTTTTAAATGTTTAGTAAAAAAATGAAAAATAAGTGCTTAAATAATTTATAGATTAATCAATTAATTGAAAAAATAATCGATAGATTAATCGACAACAAAATAATCGTTAGGTTCAGCCCTACGTACATTTGGGTACTTCCCCAAACCAAGTACCGATACGAGTACTTAATAATATTACACTTGCATAATTTTTCATTATAAAAACTGCAATTACTGGAAAAGTGCAATAACATCAATTAATTGTTGTTCTCTTTCTGACTGTGACTTAATAAAATACACAACAGCAGACTATTGCTCACATCCAAAAAATAATACAGCCGCTGTGACTTGGGTGGATTAAGAGCCCTGAAATTGTTTTGCTTGCAAAATGGTTCTCTCGAAGTCACATAGCTTCGGTAAAACAGTGTGATGACAGTTGGGAATGACATACCTGGACTCATGCAGCTGAGGAGGTGGAGGAATCTGGTATTTTCAACAGCAATGCAATAAACTGAGTAAGAGCTTCTGTTATTTGAACAGTCTGCAGGTCGTCTCTGGACATTTTCTCTCGCTTTTCCTGTGTTTGATGCAGTGGTGGTTGCTGCTGTCTCCCGCTGCTGGCATTAGCAAATGTTTTGTACTGTGTGGTATGCTAACATCTATAAATTGCATAGTGAAGATGAACTCACTGTGGGCAACTCCCAGCGTTCAGGTGTGATGTGCAGAGGAATGATAGTCAAGTCATGCAAGACAGTCACTGTAATTTAGCATCACCACTTACTGTTTAAGCCTTGATAGCAGTTTTCATTTGCTCCACTTGAGATCAAATTAGGGCTTCACTGTTTTCAAGCTAATTCCTTGAAAGTTAAAGCTTATTCTTCACTCTCTGACCTTTTTACAGCCTTTTTACAAATTCAAACTACTAGACCTTGCATCACTTGGTTATTCATATATTTGGGCATCTAGTGAAATAGCAATTATCTGTAAAAGCGTAGATGTTGATGTCTACACGTCTACAGGACTTTCATCTCACGTCTACAGAGACGTGACATGAAAGTCCTGAACCTGTGATGGTTAAAGGATCACATTCACTCTGCAGTTAAGAGTGTCCCAGGTATGATTCTTTACCTTTCAGCTGCCCTTTTTGTAGAACATATAAAGACGGGAGAAAAAACCAGGCAGGGATTTTTCAGGCAAATAATATCTGTTCACACAGTAATTGCTTCAAACTGCTCAGCCTTCCTGAGCTTTATTTTTCACAGTCAGGGAAAGGAACCGACATGTTTCATGCTTGTTTGAGAGAGACAGCGGGTAATCAATATCTTTCCATATGAACTCCAAGATAAGACCATCTGTGCTCCGTCATTACATGTACCACCACTTTGTTGGCAAGACAAAGACCAGAATTATATTTTTTCATGACACAGTGGGATACCTGGTGCAAGGATTTCTGTCAATCATGGAGTCAGTCACACATCACTGTTCACTTGCTTTTCCATAGTGACAAAATAACAAAAAAAATTTTTTATGTAACCATTGAGTGAAATTATTAAAAATGCATTTATGTTTTTGTAAGTGAATAAAAGGTTAACAGAAAATGTAACAGACGCATGGACAAATATACTCGCTGGCCACTTTTTCAGTACACTTTTAAAATCTAGTGCAATCCAATACCACAGCTCTGCTGTGAATTCTACTTTTACAAAGTTATAATTCCTCAGTTCTTACATTAAAACTGTCTGAAGGTGATAATTCTATTATATGTTTATTACTGATGTCATAGTGGCTGTTGGAGTTGTACTGGAGTGCATTATATTAAGAGGTGTTTCTAATGTTTTGGCCCCTTAATTCATTTTAAGTAGGGGTGCCAAAACATTAGAAACACCTCTTAATATAATGCACTGGATTGCATTGGATTTTACAGGTGTACCTAATAAAGTGGCCAGTGAGTGTAAATGAACCAGTTAAATTGTTTTATTGCAGTCTTGTAAACATAGGTCTTTCATGTTAATGTGGTACTGGAAGGAGGTTTGCAGTAATAATGGAGGCTGTAAATCATCCAGATCACCACCTAGTAGCTTGCTAAGGAATATCACTGCATTAATGTCTCAAGCTAGACACGGTAAGAGAATAGCAATTTAGTAAGAAAATTAGATCAGCTCCTATTTACAGTGGTCTACTGTAAAAAGTGCAGGTAGCTATGAAAATGCTGAGCGAGCAGCAACAGCATGAAGGAAGCATTGCATAGCCAGAGATGGGAAATGACATGTTAAATAGCTGTAGACAGTCACTGTTATAATATGGCAGAGCACATTGACTGGAAAGCTACAATGGCTACAATGCCAACACCCACTCAAGCATTTTTTCTGCTATATTCTTATTGTTGTGATGGATTTAATTTACACAGAAATACACATGATCCTTGATCCAAGAGAAATTTCTTGTAGGACAGAAAATAAAAGAAACCTTGACCTTTAAAGTGGAGTCTTTTCTGTGGCAAGACCTGCTTGTACTTTATTTAATCGGCAGATCAGTGTGAAGTTTGACGTGTATGTGAAAAAGACTAAGTCCAGTCAAAACGTTGTTACTAATGTAGTAGATGAAAACATAATAACAGCAACCTGATGAAAACCAGTATCACCATAGAAAAACACTCTAACTAAAGAATGAAATTATCAAATTTTAATGGTGCAACGTATTTGAATAAGTCTGTGTAGACATGCATGTCAGCTGCATGTTCACTGATTGGCAGATAGGCAGGGTCATACATATATACATAGTAAAATCTGAGGTCCCCTTCCTGATGTATGTTGGCTTTTGCCTCTTGTGTGGAAAAGAAATGTTTTTTTTTTGTTTTCAAACCTTTGCCTAAGTTGGGAGAAATGTACCCACTTACTATTTTCTTTATTTGTTCATTGTAACACACCAGCAGATTTCTTTGCGTTTGACATCCAAAAAACATCAATTTCTTTCATGTAGTAGAAGGAAATCTCAGTTGTACTGAGAGAAGTAGCCTTAGTCTGATATCCCTTTGGCACTTGACATTTTCTTTATCCACACCTGACACAGTGATAGCAGGGTATCAGGCTATCATTATGATGTGGTCTAATCTCATTGTAGCTGAGATTAGACTATCACTCTGTGATTCATACCTTCATGCAGCCATTCTCCATAAGCTTCTACATTAACAATGGGCTATATTACAAAGGAAAGTGCAGAACTTGGACTAAGGCTCTAACAGTGTTTTACTACCACAGACCTTGACCTCCTTTAAATAAACCAATTACTCAGCCATTAAACTTTACTCTTAGCTCTAAAACAATGACCTCCATCATTCAGCATACTGTATAATCATTGCCAAGAAACAGCCCAACAAGACATGACATGCCTTCTGAAACATACATTTTTTAGTGTCATAACCATAAATTAATATGAATGAATGCCTGTCTTACTAAAACAGTTATTTCTACAGCACGATTCCATATATAAGGGCAACAAACTTTATTTTAACATCAACAACTCTGCAGAATGACACATCTATGTTGGATCTTTGACCACCCAGGATTATTTTGAGATTGAAGTTACTGATATGCTGGTCCTTTGATGTGTTAAGTGATTGCATGGCCTTGATTGTATAATTGATATCCAACACACACACATCCTATTTTCCCCTGTGGTCTAGACCCTGCTGATGCTGACAGTTGTACATGACCCTGAATTGAATTTTGGGTTTTGATAATCAAAACTTGACCACTGCTGTGACGCCTCATTATGCTTTGCCAATAGCTTAAGGGTTTGATGATGAGTTATTTTACAATGAACTGATTCAGTAACATTTTGGTCCTCATAGGCATATATTTGATTCTCTTTATGTCTGATTTTTTTTTCATTTCAAGCAAATCTTTCTGAAGTACTCTTTATTCTTTAATATTATGAATATAAAAATACTGGTGGGTCAAAGATGCAGCTGTTTGTTCTCTGTGTCCTATTTTTTACATGAAAAAACCACCTGCAGTGACTTTGAGATAAGACACTTTCAAAAGTTATTAGATGGGCTAACACTAGTTTGCTTATCTTACATCTCAGATGTTACTTAATGGTCAAAGCTGAACTTATTAGATTTATTGATATCTTAACTTGCAGATGAGTAACTGTCACTTGTAGGAGTTTTCAAAGTATTAATAAGTAAAATACTGGTGTTACGTAACTTAATTGACAACTTGACAGGCTGACAATCATGAAATAAAAAACTATTTGACTGTGAATGCAGCAGGTAAATTGCTATTACAGCCTGAATTTAATAGTTTCAAAGCATGACTATTTAATCTCCTTAAGCCAGTTACATTTACAAAACACTGTGTGCAGTATTTCAGTGTGTTTTCCTGACATGCTTAATGGAGTCTGTCACCTCATTAGCTCTGTCACATTGATCACCAGTGCTATTTTAAGTACAGCTTGCCCACCTTGCCTGTTTTTCAGAAGTATATACAATTTAATATATTCACTTCCCTATGGTCTATGTTCATAAAATAAAACCAACACTTCTTTTAGCATGTGTAATTTTAATTTATAACTAAGGCAGTTTTTAAATGTCCCTGCAAAGACTTTGCTACAGAAAAACTCAAGTGATTCAAGGAAAAATTTGGACTAGGATTCAAAGCCGGACCAACATATTCCTGGTGGTCTCTGATTTCTACCCTTCATGCCAATGGTTTTTCTGTTTTGCCTTTCAGAACCGGAGGAGAGGAGGTACTTTTGGACTACTCCATGTCTACAACGTGGATGTCAGGGATTCCCCCTCTAAAGGTAGAGCATGTTCGGCGAGTACTGTGGTGAATGACTTGTGATGACATACAGGTTATGATTGGCAGGTTGTTCACTATTGTGCATAATTTCCTACAATATTAAAAATTAACAGATAAATTCAAGTTGTCTGAGCTAAAGATGAGTATGCTAACAGTTAACAAACTCATTACCTTTGTAGCTTAGCAGGGTCACAACATGTTTACACTGTTGATTCAAAATATATGTATATTTGGCCAAAAGTGTAGAGGTGCCTGTATGTAGGCAGGTATGGCCATATGGTCTAAAGACAAATAGCCACCTATGGGTAGTTGCATGTATTCTCTACTTGTATACCTAAAAGTAGTGAGCAGTAAGCCTGACCATTCACCCGGCTAAAATTATAAGTTCTGGAAAGAATCCATGCTGATCCATAATTATTAGCTCAAATGAGCTTAAATGACTGGAGAAGGAAGGAATGGCATGATTTGTAAACAGTGTTCTCTAGCTGTGTTTCCATGTAGCTGCCATACATACACATTACTAGCAACTGTAAACGGACTGAGGGGCTTAGCGTACACTAAGACTTATATCTGAGCTGCATGTGAATACAAAAGGAAGAGATGGGCAGTAGACTAAAGCCTTGTTTGTTCCTACAGGTAGGTTGGCATATAACAATATGTCACGTGAACTATTAACAGGTGATACCAGGTTCCCTGTCCTGAAAATACTTTAAAAACCTGCAGATTGGATGTTTGTGCATTGAGCCTTTTTAAATTATTAACACTCAAACCCCACTCTCCACCCATTTGATGGCAATAACTGAATCTGTTAGTTGTTTTATTTATATGCATGTCACCCTCTCAAGCTGTTGAAAATAACCATACCACTCTGGAAAATTAACAGGTGGAGTGGGCAGTCAGCAGGATTTGACTGATCAAGAAGTAAAATATAAAGTTTAAGCTGAATATATATTAAATGGCAGCAACTATATCTGTATTGTTTTGTGTCACACTATGGTTCATGTATCTACTGTACCTAAATCATCTATTAGGATAGATACATACTGAGCCATGTATGAGCCACGAGCAGTTTGTATGTAAGTATCACACAATAGTACATTTCCATGATGGTTTTGAGATTTAAAAAAACAAAAAAACACACAATTCTTTGTGTTTATCCATTTTATAAAGAGGCAGAGTAGGCGGCAGTGGTCTTCTGTAAAACCAGATGTTATGTTGTAGTACTGAAAAAGTAGGTGTGTGTGACTTGTGTCATATGGTGTTGCACCTTTTGACTTCCTCTGCTAGTTGCCTCTCGGCACAGAGGACAGAGGAAATACTCAAGCTGCTTTAACGTCCTGTTGGAATCCTGTCAGAAAATAATGGGAGTTAGGCCACAGGTGGAGCCCTCTAACAAGCTCCCCTGCCATTCCACCTGTTACAGAAAATGTGGATTTGAATAGATCTGCAGGTTGTAGAGCAGAAATAGAAATGCAGAGATATCAGACATGAGAGGGCATAATTTCCTTTCACTGTGCTCTGTTTATTTCAGAAAAATAAAAGCCTGCTAATTTCCCCTCACATCTTCACATTGCTCTCAAGATCACTTCAGTATTCCAGGAGGGAAGGAAACAGCCAAACATTAGCCTTACTCTGCAGGCAAACAATTTCCACACTTCCTCTTTCACGTTTCTGTAACCTTGTGTGACCATGGCTCCTAATGAATACATTTTCACACTGGTGTCAAAAAGACCTTCCCAGTGATACCTTGAAAACTAAAAAGCAAAAAGCGGTGTAACATTATTATCTGGGTTGTGTGTCTGCTCTGTTGCCATGGAGTAGTGCAACAGTGTGGGATGCACTGCAGAATAAATGTGCGTTTCAGAAGAAAAGTCAAAGATTAAGATGGATTATACCACAAATAGATTTCCCTTTCTGTTATAATACAGTGGGTGACTTATGCAAAATAATAATAGCCGTGCTCTATGAGAGAATGAGAAAAAGAATGACATATGGTGAAAGCAGCATTTCACTATGTTGTGGGGAAGCATTGAGGGACTGCACAGAGAAAAATGTCATTCGTGTTTTGGAAGCTCCCTATCACTGATATAAGGTGAGATCAAAATGTGTGATTAACATTATGCAGTTTATTTTATCTGAGTTGGCTATGTCTGTCTGTCAGTTAGTTGGTCCATCACCTTCATCGAGGCAGAAGGATCACTACAACAGTCTGATTGCTATCATGTTTTGTGCAGAATAAAACACAAGTGGAAATACCACAAATTCTAAATACACATCACAAAGATGGTTTTGCTTGGCTGAACTTTAAACTGTGACAAAGTCATTATATACATAAGGCATGGTCATTAATTGTACTTGTGTGTTACTACAGCGTTGGAAAACAACATCTGTAGAGTGACTGTACAGTACAGTACAGTTCTCTGATTTTTGTCTCATTTAATAATTGTCTTGAGGATAATTCAGACCAAAAGACCAAAAGACTTTTGGTCTGAATCTGATCAACTAAAATAACAGGTTTTACAATATTTCATCTTTTTGAATATTTTTGTAACATTTAATATTGTTAATTATTAATATGGTTAAAAAAAGTGCAGCTAAAATACATACATTAGTATTATACTGTAATTGTTAGTATGTCAGTATAATGCTGTTGGTGTTGTAGAAGCACAATTGTGCTTATTCGCAGGTGGGTTCAAGTCTGTAGTCATGTCTATGACAGACTATACATACAACAGAGCAAAATCTTGCTTCTAATAGATCCCAGTGCAATATATGGCGGTGAATGTGCATAATAATAAGTGCAAAGATGTACCTACCACAAACTGTCTTAAGTGTAAGAGTGAGAGTCCTGTAGAGATTGTGACTGGGAATTAGTTTTATTAGGTGGAGAATGGTGTTGATTATTTTTTTGCTACTTTCCATACCAGTCAACAAAACAGGTGGTCATCTGCTCAGTGCCTCAATGGTGTCTCTGTAGTACTGTAGCACCCTGCTGGCAATAGTCAAAACCGCATTATTTTTTTCGGTCGTCTGTCTGTCCCATTCTTTTGAACGTTATATCTCAGGACTTCCTTCATTTATTTTCTTTACAATTGGCACAAACTTCAGGATGAACTTTGATTTTGGTGTTTGGAGGTCATGTCTGTCATGTCTGTCATGTCTGTCCTGTTCCAATGTAATGTCTCAGGCACTATAGAGAATTTTGTTGCATCTGACACAAATGTCCACTTTGAGTTATGGATGAACTGATTACACCATGAGTTTGGACAGATGTGTGTGTACCACGAACCACTAGTTCTAGTTTTATCTTGATTTGTTTTTAATAGTGCTGTCAATCTGTTAATTGTAATTAATCATGATTGTTTACAATTTTAAAATACTACTATTTACTTGTGTTAGAAACAACTGCAGTGTTGGAATAGAAGTGGTGTTTGGTGAGTATGGCTTATTGACCTTCCTGTGCTAACAGCAAAAATGTGCATCGCCCAGCGATGGACAACTTATTGTGAAAGGGCAGTTCATCACTGCCATATGTGTACACAACTTTCAGCAATTCAACTACTGCATATGACTGGAAAGCATAATTGGCAACGCACCAGATTTTTCCAGGAGACTCCCATTTTAGACTCTCCCGATTTCCTTCTTTGGACAAAATTCTCCTGCATTTCTCCCAATGTATGACAAAATTTGAATTTCATTTTTTTTTAACTTTTTTTTTTTACATAACAAACATTGCCAAGTTTACATTGTAATCTCAGTTCTCCAAGTTAAGAGACTCTCCATCTCATTATACATTTTTTATGTATAATAACCTCCTGTGGTCAGAGCTTGTGGATACTTCTTTAAGACACACAACAGCTTGTCCAATCATGTCTCCTGCTTTAGTTATAAAGCATCCTTAGAGGTGTGTGATCAGTGATTTAGTTTAATCAGAACCAGTCTCCGAGCAGCCTAGAGGTGGATCAGTGGTGTGGGGGGAGTCTATAAGTCTTATCCAGTCCTTTCTTACCTAAAATCTTTTCGAGCTGAATTAGTGTCGTTATTTCTTTTGGCCCTTTACGCGATGAGACTACTATCTTACAACAGGTAAACAGACAGATGAAACTCCTGCACAACACACGCACAGAGACACAAACTTTAGAAAGAATTGCCTGTTGCACCCTGACATAATGGAGATCAAACAATCACTGATCACACAGATGCTTTATAGCTTACGTAGGAGGCATGACTAGACAAGCAAGTGTGTCTTAAAGAAGTATCCATGTGCCCTCACCATGGGAGTTCATTCCCCGTACATATAAAATACGTAACGAAGCGGAGAAACAGTCTTGAATGATAGAGAACGTTTTATTATTGATTTATTCTTCAACCTGCCACTCCCTCTCCTCAGTGATCGTTAAGCTTGCTCGACCTGTGCTGTCTCACTGAGCCAGGGAGGAGGGTTCAGTGATACTCATGCACATTTCAGAAGTCACGGAAAGAGAAGGCACTGTTGAGTGGATTCTACTTCTACTCACACACGTGGACAGAACCCAAGACACCAATAACTACCCGATCGCCTTCTCACCGGGTTCTTGCGCTCTCTTTCTGTTGACTCTATCCTCTTCTCTCTTCCTCTGTGTCCTCCTCTCTACATCTGTCTGCACTGTCAATCCAAACCCAAGCATAGCAACCAAACAGAGAATTTATGATTTAATAACATCTATATCACACATAATGTCATTTCGACCTTACTCTCTCACAATGGACACCGCAGCTGAAATTGCATATCCTAGATTTAAATAGTTTAATATACTATTGACTGGACTAGTTAGTGATATTTTGCCAATGTTAATGTAGCCATAGCCATGTGGAGTTAAGTTAGAGGCGTTTCTCAATCTGCAATCTTTTCTGTACTTGTGTTCTTGCAGACCTGTGAAACATCATCAGCCAAAGCCCAGTACACATCTAGCCAAGTACAGCTCAAAGAACTAAAAATAATAATTGATATTTTATTAATCCCCTTGGGGTAATTCTTTGTGGACTGGGTGCCCCAGTTAATGTGCCAAGTGTACAGGGGTTCAGTGTCCAGGAACATGTAGCCAGGAAATGTGTAAACTGGGAGTCAAACCACCACCACCAGTTTCAAAGATGACCAACCGAGCTACTGTCATTTAAATATTATATAGCCCAATTAAATATAGCCCATATATGTCTTTTTATATAGTAAAATGAATTATGAGTGACAACAAACAGATGTGGTTTTTCATATATAACTAAATACTAGAGTAGAGCAGAGTCCTAAGTCCTTAAGAGTCTGGAGTCTGAGTTCACACTTGTCAAGTCTGAACTCACAGCTAATGGTAGCTAGAACACTAGCTGTGGAGATACATGTCGTGAGTGATTTAGTTGCAGGATGGGAGGGGCAAGGAGCAGAATTTTGGGTAAGGTCTTTGTCTAGGTTCAAAGAAAGCCATCTGAAATTAGTTATTGGCCTTTAAGCATATCACTAGTTTAACAGTGATGTTAGTGTTACTGACAGTACACAATAAAAAGAACCCCTGACATCAGGTTGTGGATGTGAACTATGTGATCTTTCAATGAAAAACTTAAGGCCCATACATGCGCCAGCATGAGAGCAGATTAAAACTTTTATTTTTAATCATGTACAACACTATCTTGCAGACTCATCAGTTTATTCAAAAGGTTCTCCTCTCTATCTACATTAAACTTTTTAAAAAAAAAGCAACAGCATGACAACATCTTCGCAGCAAGGACAGTAAAATAGTGTAATTATACAGTTATTCCTTGTCATACAGATTAAAAAAATTAAAAGGCTATTGCATGTACTTCCACACTCAGGCTACCAAATCTCAATGAAACTGATTTCTTCTCAATGGCATGAGTACCTTTCAGCTCAGTAGTAGCTGCATACAGACAAAGCAGCTGTGCATTACCCACCTATCTCTAACAACAGAGAAGGTTAGAGAGTAGCTGTTGAAAATAGTGGTTGTAGTAGTAAAAAACAAACAAAAAAATTCTCAGCAGTTGTCTAGAAACACTGAAAATGAATGCAGATGTTGCTCAGTGTCTATTGTTTGTGCAAATTAGCCACTTGCCCAAAGCCATTTTCTCATACAAAATCTTTATAAACAAAATGCATTAAAATGCGAATATATTTATTTGAAATAAGATTTTTATCATCACTTTATGTCATTTACACATTTTGGTGTGCTCTTAAGCAACCGCTGTGTGCATGCTCTGTGAAACCAAAAATACACAAGCCTTGAAAGGTTTTTCAGTGCATTCAGCCAGTAAATAACTTTGACTAGAGAAAATGTGAATGTGATTTTGGAACATGGTATGCACGTTTGTATTTCTTTTTAATAAAGTTAAAAAAAAATGCAAAACCACAAATCAAACAAAAGGAGGACACCAAAAAATAAAGAGGGAAAAAAAAAGAGAGAGAAAAAAGGATTTTTATGTATCATGAACTATTTAGCTACCCCCTGTTCACTGTGACTAAGGAGGCCACATTTGCATTCAATTGTACTTCTAAATTTTATTTATTTAATCTCCCCCTCCATTATAGTCTATATAAACAGTATAAAATAGAGAAAACCAGTACCAAGATTTTAGTAGATTTTACTATACCCAATAAAGAGACGCTAATGTATCAGAAATATCAATATCAATATATTACCAGTCAGAACTCTAGCTAGAAATAACAAATGCATAGACTAGTCCTAGAAAAAGGCAATTGTAGACATTTTTTATATACTAGGTAAAGGAGATTTCTCACAGTTGTACTTGGCACCAATGTTGTGTCATACAAGGTATATAATTATACTTGCCATGTCTCTGAGGCTTTTTGGCCCAAATACAATAACCTACGTCTTCTCTGAATTTAGAAGTAGAACATTACAAACCTTTATTTCTTTCAAACATGATAATTTTTTTCATGTAGCAGTTTATAAGGTGTTTCAAATAAGATTTTGGCTATTGCATGTATTGGTCTATATTGTGGCTAAAGCCCCTGAGTCATATAAGAAAGGGAAAACATTGAGAATGTCCACACATTTGAAGTGACATCACCCGTGGATAGGGAAGGAAGACACAACTACTTATCACCACAGCTAAATCTATTCCCATGATTAGTTTATTGCTGTTTATTGTTGCAGACAAGAGGTCATTCTCCTTTGTGGAGAGTGTAAAACACTGGGGGCATGTCTGAAGCCACTGAGTCCAGCAAAGAGGGTTCTTACATTGTAACATGGTTTTATCTGTAAAACTCACCAACTTGTAAAGTCGTTATTTTAACATTCTAGTCTCAATCTCTTTTGTCTAAAAACGCCTGCTGCGTTGTGTCCTTTGCCTAGGGCACATGGGAAATAGTGTTAAAGCCTAAATATTCAGATAAACCACATCAGCCATCAGATATTTTTTCAAAATCTGCTGCACTTATCTTAACACACAGAGTAAATTACGCAACATACTGTTGAAAAAGGCAGTGTTCCAAGTCTATACTTTTAGTTATTGACAATGATAGTAAGGTCAGTGGGAGTTTGAGTGGGGTTTAGGAAAATTCTGGGTTCACTTCAGTTCATTGGTTCCAGTGCAGCAGCCTTCCTTTCTGTCCTATTCACTTTGCAGTAATTTTCTTAAATATTTAACATGTTTAGAAACACTGTTTTTAATTAATGTTTTCATTTAAAACTTTGGATTTAATCACCTGACTGTGGTTGATGTTATCTGTACCAGCTTAAATTAACCTCCTCCAAAAAGCTGGATAAATAAGGAAAGATTTTCTAATGTGTATCACTCCCCATTAAAAAGCTACTGTATAACTGTTTTTGTTATGAGTAGAAATGAGCTCATTTTAGTTAACTATTTAAAAAAACATTTTGTCATTAAACTCTCTTCCTCCCTCTCTCCCTCTTTCTAGCTCTCTTTCTCTCTCTCTCTCTCTCTCTCCCTCGTTTTAGCTCTTTCTCTCTCTT
>OMLM01008060.1:0-18325 GCA_900302695.1 Helostoma temminkii
AATTACTTTCAACCAAGGTTATTTATTTGTTGAAGCTGTAAAGTGGAATTCAGAAAGTTAACAATTTGTAAATCAGGAGCAATGTGTCAAGTGGGGTATGATTTGTGAATAGTGTAACCTAATAGGAAAAACTTTAAACACTATGTTGTTTTAACATAAACTTTATACATTGTGCCCAACATAAGATATCGGCATCCAGAGGATAATCAGCCTTCACACATCTTGAGAGAATAAGGCAACCTGAGAGCATGACACTCTCTTGCTTTGAAAAAATTATCTTTAAATATAAGGCACACATCCTTTGAGTACCTTTATCGCGAATGCACACAGCCACATGACCTCTGTGAGAATCAAACAACTTGGGGTTTTTATGTTCCAGTTAAATCTCACAGAGTGGTATTCTATAAAAACCATTGTATTGGATAAGACTATGCTCTGTAGTGTGATCACATTTACTCTTTGGCAAAGGATGTTTATCTGTCCTCAGAGTCTGAATCAAGTACCTCTAGTGCTTTTAAGAGGAAGCGCTTGTGGCTTAGATGATAGGTGATCATGATGATAATTAAGGACCATGACACCACCAAAGGGCTTAACAGGAAATTTTGCATTGCAGGATAAATAGTACATTAGACCAATTATCTGCACAGGAACACCTGACATATTTTTATTTTAATCACCAGTCCAACAGTTTTCCCATTAAACTAATTGGCCAGATAAGACTAGCTAATGAAAAATTCAATTTTACAGCTTAATTAAAAATTGCCTTTCTAAATTTCTTTTCAGGGTATACTTGGATGTTATGGGTTATCGTTTTATTTATCCCCTTCTAAGCTTCCCATAGCCTACGTATCTACAAAGAGTGCCATTAAAACGTATGTTGTGTTTCTGTTTGCCACTCGCACAGTGAATTTTTGCCTTGAAGTTGATCTCCTGCAACTCAAACAACCCACTCAGCAGTTCAAAAACTGCACTGAAACTGCACACGGTCATGAACTCGAAGAATGACTACTATAGATTTAAAAATAAAAAACAGTTTTGATGGGAAAACACCTGACTTAATCATGCAATATACACAGTTGGAGCAGAGAAGAGTATTTGCTTATCTACTGCTGTTGTCATAGCTTTGTATCAGTCCCTGGTGTGGCAGAGTGAGCAAAGTAAATTGACCATTGAAAGTAGGCCCACAGTATTTCATCAGATACTAGGCTGGTGAGTGATGACTAACTCTGATTTATTCTCACCTACCCACGTCAGTGATACACGCATCCATGTACTGTAGTAAATATTATAGTACAGGCTCATTACAATTCTGACAAAGAATTAGCATCTTATTCATGCAGATCAAACAAATTGGTTGCGTAACCAAGTTGAATTAGGATTGTAGAGAGATTGCACATTCTCTGTTTTCTTTTATATTCTTCTACAGAGCTCAATGTTTAATTTAAAGGGCTACAGAAAGGGAATCACGCACACGCATGCATTAATGAGCCATTAAAGCCACTTGTCCATTGAAATTTTGTCTTTTTTAAAGAAAGGTTTTGATTCATCTACTCCACACAAACATATGTGTGACTATGTGCAAAAATCACAAAATGCACATTCAGAAATACACAGTGCAGTATGCCTGCATACATAATTGTGATATTGTGAGAAATGCCTTGTACAGTACAGCAAGTGGCAGAGGTGGTTAGCCCATGAGATTTGTCTTTGAAAGAGCTAAGGTGCTGCAAACCTTCAAAGACAGTTAGACAGGATCACATATTACAGAGACTCTCTTCAAAGAGTACATCATACCCCCCTTCATCTACTTTTCTCTAAAGCTTTCTGTCTTTACAAAAAATGATACTTAAAAATTCCTTTGCAGTATTAAAACTGCAGTGTTTCACATTCAGTTGCTGCCTCTATAATGATGCTGAAAAGCTGAAACCAATGTCTTCAGCTGTCTCGCTCCATGCTGTCGAAACACTTCAAACCTGAGGCCTTTCTCAATCAGTGTTCCTGTCTGTACTTGTTTTGAAGTAAAACACCATTATATATTGAGTAAAGCAGAAATTCCTGGCACGACTTCACCAAATGTCAAGGTGCAAGGACGAGGGAAGCCAAACTGAAAAGATCAAATCTTCACCAACACTTGCAGATTATTGTTAGACTAGTGCTTTCGGCTCACGGCCTTCGTAGAATTCTGCTTTGCTCTGATCTACAATTTTGAGATGAACTCACCAGGAAAGAACAACATCATACAAACATCCAGTCAAACACCAATAAACCCTTGCTGACAAATGTTCAAGTTATAAGTTTATGTGTAGTGATTTTGCTTTGACCATTTCAGTGAAAGAGAAAGTAGAAAGTAACTTCTGGGTACCTGTCATAGACAAGTACAGTGCTGTGAAAAAGTATTTGCCACCTTCCTGATTTCTTATTTTTTTAATTTTGCATATTTGTCACACTTAATAATTCAGATCATCAAACACATTATATATATCACACAAAGATTACCAGAGTAAATACAAAATGCAGTTTTTAAATGATGATTTCATTTATTAACAGAAAAAAACTGTCCAAACTTGCCTGGCCTGTGTGGAAAAGTAATTTTCACCTAAATCTAATAACTGGTTGGCGGCAACAACTTCAATTAAGCGCTTGCAATGACTGGCAATGAGTCTTTCACATCGCTGTGGAGGAAATTTGGCCTACATTTCCTTGCTGGTTGCTTTAATGCAGCCACATTGGAGGACCACTCTAAAACTGTAGTTTTTTGTTTCCAGCCATTCAGATGCAGACTTGCTGGTGTGTTTCAGCTCATTGTCTGGCTGCATAACCCAAGTACTCTTGAGTTTGAGTCATGAACTGATGGCCAGACATTCTCCTTCAGGATTGTCTGGTAGAGCGCAAAATTCATGGTTTCATCAATTATGGCAAGTCGTAAATTAAATCATCGTTTAAAAACTGTATTTTTTTATTTACTCGGGTTAGCTTTGTGTAATACTAAAATTTGCTTGATGATCTGAATCGTTTAAGTGTGACAAATATGCCGGTGGCAAATACTTTTTCACAGCATTGTATGCCAGCAAACATTTGACATCATCCAACAGCAATGCCAGAGAATCTGTGCCAGACACAGAATGTTTGTAATTTTCATCCTACACCTGTTATTTTGTCTTTTTTTTTTTTTGATATTCCAAAAAATAAGTGTCCATTTCAAATATGTGGACACAAAATTATCCTTGTTTGAAATATTGCCCTGAATTGTGGGCCAGACCAGTAAAATGTATATAATGTATAATACTCACTCATCCACATTCATGAAGAGATTAAGTAATGTTACTTTATGATTATGATTATGATTATGATTATTACTACCACAAAAATATTATGTGATTGTTGTAATAGCTAGCTAATGTAATGGCTTCTCTACTGTTATAAAGAAAATAAGTAGATTTAATTATATTTGTCTTTGTTACACATTTTTATTGTATAAATTCATATTTCTAATAATTTTCACTATGAATTTGATAAATTTTTTATCACAAACGACACAGTTAAAATACGTCTAAACAGCTTATTTAGTTGAACTGGACTGTATTATTTAGATGCGGTTCTAATGTTTCTAATGTGTTCTATTTAAAATGAGCCAAAAGAGAAGCACCTCTTAGCTGTTTCCAGCTACAATATTTGCAATTTTAACATCATTGACATTGTATTTCTGATCAATTTTATGTCATAACATCATATTTTCATAAACATTGACTGGTGTGCATTAAACGATTGGTTAAATTAAAAGATGGTCGCACAGATTGTAGTCCTTGAATGGATGTTGCTGTCAGCCATAAGCTATATGACTCTTTATAGCACGTAAATTTTTTGTTATTGTACTTAATTTCAGTCACAATTACTCATTTAGTTTGTTCTTCTATATTTTGTTGGCTTTTTCAATGTAGAGCAGTACATCTCCACCCCTTTATTGGTCTCCATCTGACACTGGGGTTAAGTTTCACTTTAAGTAACACAGTAAACACATTATCCATAAACAAATAAATAAATAAATAAAAACACACATACATTTTAAACACCACACTTTACCATCTTCTCCAAGGTACAGCAAGAGGCTGTGAATAACACCTTCAGGTCTCATCTCAGTGCTGGGGGTCTGTGAACAGATTTAAACTATGTCAATACTGAACTATTATTCATACACAATGAAATATCAAGTGAGAGCACGAGCAGAAGGGCAGAGATCTGTTCTGTGAAAGTGCATGTGTGGGACAATGTGCATGTGTGTGAAAGTGAGAGGTCCATCAGTCTGCAAAAAAAACAAAATGATGAATGAATAAGCACAATTTTAAACAAACATATAGTGACCACATTTGTTCATGAAGACTAAAAGTTTCTCCTTTATCTGAAATGAAATTTACAAGTGCAACATCAGACCCCATGACAAATAATAACAATAATAATACACTTGTACAGCACCTTTTCAAAATGCTGTATACCCTTTTTTTTTTTTTTTTTACAATTTTTATCAACTCAAATACACTTTCAATTTTAACATTTAGAAGTGTGTTTCAAGTTTATTTGTTCATGTGTTCAATGAGGAATAGGAGTACATAATATATATTACAGTGTTTCCCTTATGTTTAATCCAGCAGCAGTGCTTTTGTGTGCACACTGATGTGCAGAGCAGACTTGATAATTGTCTATAGAATCACTACTAGAAAATGCAAACAATTCATGTTTGCTTCATCATATGTGTTTGACACTTTAATGGCTCCGGAAGCCCTGATACAATAATACACTATTACTAATACGTCGCATAACACAAATCAGATGTTTGACTCACGGATGCAGTCCAGCACAAACAAGAGAACCCGGTTCCTGCCATACCTGCCCTGATACCCTAACTTTACCAGTATAATAAGAACTGTAATATACAAACCAATACAGCAATATTAGAAATATAGTAGTATCACAAATACTTTTGGTGTCAAGTTGATGTTTGATATACACCGTTCTTCTACAGCTGGTTTCCTAACTTTCTTTTCACACTCAGCTACTGCCCTGTACTACTCAGGGGACCATCTTCAGATCTGTCCTGCTCAGCTCCTTTCTGCTGCAGCAGCGCCAGACAAATAACAGTGTAACTGATGTGGCATTAATTCATTAGCGTATTGTTGGAAGTACCTCTAACAACATAAGGAAAATTAATTACAGTTGTTTGTGGTTATCTATGTGTAGATTTTGACTGAAAAATCCAGTAACGACTCGCCACTTTTTTATAATGTCAATGTCATATTGTCTTTACGTTACTAAATTATCAGGGTTTAGACAGTTATGAACAGTAACAACAGACATTAACTTTCCTTCCAAATGAGACATTTCAGCCAGAAACTCCTCTCCGACAGACTCTGATGCAGAGCTGAAATTGCAGAAATCTCATCCTGTCCAAAGGCACACACGCAAATTAAAACATATTAAAAATATTTAAAAAATATTAGTATATCTAGGTTTATGTGCAGTGACTATAAACCTATTAAATACTACATGTAAATGTATAATAAAACTTAAACTTTTATTATCTTACATGCTTTTATTTATGAATAAAAATGTGTATATATTTACATTTTACATTACATTTTACTTAACAAATTTCTGACTGAACCTTGACTGAATATTGTATGTATATGTAGAAATTATGACAACTTAATGTATTTAACCATACCACAAAGTTAGTTTTTTCAGATCTGGTTTAATTATACTTATAAAGCACAACTCTTAAAAGCCCAGATACTACGTTTGTGAGGAACTGGCTCTGACAGCTGAAAAACTGTCATGTCATTGCAAATGGGTTTCTGTAGGTATATGTTGGTTATGGGTTATCCAGTCACATATGTGTGTAAATATGTGACTGAGGGGCTGTGAAAAAATGAGAGAAAGAACCTAAGTTGCTAATGAACAGATTTTAGTTTTGCATATTTCTAATTCTACATTTCACATCTTTACATTTTGGGCATTCAGTTGACACATTAATCCGGAGTGTCTTCCAAACCTTGTGCAATAAGTACGGGGGATTTCTGTGTCTTGCTCTTAGACATTTTGACAGGATACATGGCTGTTGGCAGACTATTGAAAGTAATCTCTGTGAACATTAACACCATCCTGTTACCCTGTCTGCACTGATAATTGTTACCAGATGTACATTAACTGTCACTGAGCAATAAGCTATTAAAGGCTGGTCTGTGCAGAGACTTTAAAAGAATGAGGACAGACAGCTATGCTCTTTGTACAAAGAGGAAAGAAAAAGTATGTCAGTTACACAGTCACAATTTATTTCTTTGATAAACGTCAGCTGAAACTATAACAGAGATGTCAGCCCATTGTTACTTTTTTACCTAATAAAAATATTAAGTACAAATGAAAAACCTTCTTGCAGTTCACTTTTACATTATTAAACAGTGTAGCTTCCAGTTTCTTAGAATAGTTTGATGATGATGTTTAATATATTAAGATTATGTGCTTAAATAAATAAAAATGTATAATTAAAACATATTTCAAAGTTAAAGGGATGGATACTATAGATTGTCTACATGGGTGGATAATGCTGTTATTAAAATGACTTCCACTTCATTGTTCATTGTGAACAATAATCACTTAGCTGTTTCTAAAACCATTTTTCCTCTCACTGGGTTTTAGATTTCTACAACAAGAAAACAAAACAAAACCATATCAAACACGCTAGAAATAAGAACCACATATGACGCAATGTCATATAGTTCATACATAAAGTTGAATGTTTTTATACAGTACATGCATAAAGTAGGATTCTTGTAAATGTACTTATTTTATCCCTAATGCCAGTAGTTTGAAAGGTTCATTTTTAACATACATATTCTACACAAGTAAATCGTTTGTTCACTTGACCTTGATCAAACCTCATCTGCGCTCTTAAGTTCAGAATGTATTTTAATATTCTCCTCATGATTTTAAAACATAGTTATGCCCTTCAGTTCCACTTTGACCCAACAGACATTCTCAGCTCCTTGGCTCTTTTTGGTCTGTACTATAATTTATGCTCCCAACCAAGGATTTTTGCCATGGGGGCACTTTGGTGTTTGCTTTAAATTCATTAAATTCAAAACAGTAAATCAACCAGCTGAACAGGTTGTCAGATCAATCAGATTTTGTTTTAATCCCAACAAGCTTTCTCAGACTTCTCATATACAGTTAAAGAAGGTCCTCCAAACCAGCCAGTTGAAGGCAAGCTCATACAATCCACCCAACAATCCTATTGGAGTGTTTTTCTATGTGCGTAACAGAGGAGAAGCAGAAAAGGAGGCAGAGAGGGGAGAGATCACAGAGCAGGCGAAATGGAAGGAATAGGAGAGTGTTAAGCTGTAGCTGAAAAAGAAAAGGAGAGAGATTAGACACAGGGGTTCTGTTGCTAGTTTGATTTGAATTAATCCATTTACTTGATAGTGAATCATTTGGAATCACACATGAAAATTGCATTTGACATCCCATTATACATCCCATTGTGACAAATATTAGCCACTCTGTCTAGTTTCATCATGTCGTTTCGTGCTGAATCCATAGGGGAGCTGAATTGCCACAGATCTATAATGCATGGGAGGAGAGTGTCTGCAGGGCTTTGGGGGATTTTGTGTATGTGCTGAGGCTTTTCCATATAATTCTTTCATCAACTGGTTATACTTTTTTTTTTTGTCTTACTCAGTGAGTATTTAGGCAGAAGTGAAGGTGGGACATGACTGCTGGGGATGTTTTCAGGAGCTTTAAGTGCTCTGGGAGCCTGCTTCTGCCTGAGTTGTGCCGAGACACTGTCCTGTATCTTTTGGGTGAATCATGACTTCTGTAATTCCTTTGAACACAGACAGCTGGATAAAGGAAACAGAATGGGCACAGACCAGCTACTGTAGATGGAGAAAGGCTAGGGTGCAGAGAGAGGTGCAGAAGGAACGGGTTGGAAACGGCTCAAAAACAGAAAAATGACAAGGACACAGGCAATAAAAAAGAGAAAGACAGCCCAGCGTTTAGATAAGAGAGTAAAAGGACTGAAATTCCTAGCTGTGTAGGAGAGTGATGCTGTTTTAAAGGGAAGAGGCACAGCCGAGACAATGTAAGAAGTACTGTCATGTGTCATCAGAATCACCCAGTTGTTATCAGTACTTTAATGCTGAGATGGGGGATGATTCAGTAGCACAAGTTTGCATCTATGCATCCACATGCACTGTTTTTTCTTTAATCTCAAAAACCATGAACATGATAAACCAACTAATTTAATATGCAAAGTGACTGGTAATTTAATTCCTTTATTCCTTATCAAATACCGTAATGCCTGCTGTATCTCCTCATACCCATAATGCAGGCATTGTGATAATTTGAAGTGCCTTATGTAACATTTTTCACAAAACCCTCCGGCAGCAGTGGGTGAAGAAGGGTAAGAAGCAAGGGATTTGAGAAGGAGAAGGAGGAGAAAATGGAGGAGGGAGATGAAATAGAGAAGACGCAAGAAATCAAAGGCAATCTAGGATGGGAAAATGAGAATGGCATAAGGGAGGGAGGAAGGTGTCGAGATGTGCAGAACTGTATTCATGCAAATGATTCCACAAACAAGACAGACAAACAGAATGTTTGTTTCAGACAGTTGCAGCCAGACACAGTGGAGCAGAATGGAAGCCACCTCCTAATCTACTCCTGGATGCAGCCCTACGGAGACAAAGCCTGAATGTACATAAAGAGTTAGAGGCCAAATGTGAAAAGTATGATACAGATTTAAATGCATCTGGGAAGTTATTTCATACTTAATTTATAGAGGACTTTGTGTTCAGATTGCAGTTTGACTGTGATTGAATACGTCTCTTTTATTGTTGGGAATGTAACATAGGTGAAAACCATCATTGCACATATCACACAGTCAAAGAGATCATAGCAAAATGCACATCTTTATATTCACGAGGTAATATTTTAATTCCAGACTAACTGTATCAGTATATGGCTGAGCGCTGCACATTCTGATGTGTTAAACCTTGTGTTGTGCCTTGTTTGTATTTAGGAGACTTAGAGCTGTGCTGTGTAAATTAAAAGATGAAAAGTGGTTTGTCTTGATTCAACTAGTTTTCTCTTTGGTAAAAGTCATGTTAAATGCAGCGCAGAAGAGATAAATTAGATGCATCTCATTAGAGATGGGCCTATAATCAGCCTCTAACAAAAATAAACTGTGGATTAAAGAAATATGTATAAAGAGAACATCAGTTTCTTATTTGGGTGAAATACTCTGAATTGAATACTTAATCAAATCTTATTGATTTTGATTCGTGCATAGTTTTTTCAAGCTGTAATTCAAGATGCTCAAGGATCCCAGTCAAACTAGAAATTAACTTATTTCATACATAAGTTTCTCTTCACTTTCATCTCTGGAGTTTTTACACTGTTAATGCATTTGCAGGTGGATGTGTTCATAAGCCTGAGCATATGGCCAACCATGTGCCCCAAATATTATGTTCCTATGCAACTACTGTAGACTGCAATTGTCATTATGGTTTTGTAGCAAATATAATAATAGTGTGGATATGTTTTGAAGCCGTATATGTTTTTTTAAACCACTGAAGTGCTACATTTATTAACAGACAGTGAATCACAAAGAGGTGGTCGGGGTAAAGTGCAGCCATGTAATGCACTGGACTGTGAAACTGCCGACCCATGTTGGACTCCAGAGTCCTGTGTGTGTTTGGATTTAGGAAAGAAAAAATCACTCTGGTTAAGGTTAGAGAAATATTGTGGTCTTGTTTAAAGTTTAATAAGCACATTGGTGTGAAGTGACTATTACATGTGTCTCTATGACCAAAAACTTTCTTCAGTATTAAGTTCTGTGAGTGCCAAAACACAGCCATAAAAAAGTTTAACGACACTGTAATCATTCAAAATGGATGTTGTATAGATTTGATATTTTGGTGGGGAAGACAACTGGACGTTGTAAATCGAAAAAGGTATTTTCAGGAAACATTGGCATGGCACAATTACTGGTACAATTTTAGCATGCAAGCGAAAAGTTACACTGTTAATAAATATATTTGGAAAGGCTCATCAGACTGACCTCAGGGAATATTAATTTCACAAACAAATCACATGTAGGCTAAGGTTAAATTATCAAAAGCGACTTTCGTGAAAAAACAGAAAATAATTTATCTCTCCCAGGGGGGCTGCATGTCCTTTCGGTTTGTGTTCATCTAACAGATGACAGCTCCCAATCAGAGTATACTTGCAGCTGTGGCATAATTTGGCAGCAGGGGCAGAGAGTTTGCATCCAAAATGCCAGGTTTTCTGATCAAACACAGAATAGCCAGAGAAATAAAGCCCCTCAAAGGATGTAGTCAATCCACTGAACATAAATCTCTAAGTTATGAAGTTTTACATAATGAAAGCCATTGTACCTAAAATACTGATTTTGGTGATGTTGATGTTTTGATTATGTCAATAGTAATTTATCGCTTTGTGCAATGCAGCTTTAATCTAGACTTGTATTTTTGCAATGTTCACTGTTCTAATGATGAGCTAAGACAGCTTTCTGTTTTAATCATCTGCTATGCTTTATAGTTCAGTGTGCACTTCAAAGGTCAATCTGGTAGAACTAACCAGACTTAATGTCTGCCTGCTGCTGGAAAGCCAGTAAGCCACATGATCACGTGTGTCTACCAAATGACATAGTGTAACACATGACAGAACATGCCATTCAGGAGACCACACTCTTTTCCCCAGCAAAGGTTGGAGGATTTATAGTATATTTAGGTAATATAATCAATCAAACAATCACAATTTTATGTATTGCATTTTAGACCAGCTTTTTGTGTTAGATGTTCTGCCTAGGTGTTGAACTACTGCAAATACCCTCTGAGTGCATCTGCTTTTAAACCTCACAGCCTTGGCCTCATGCACTGCCAGACTGAGCAGAATGACATTTTTAACGTGAAGGAATAAGGAAAAATGGACAAGGTTATGTTGTGCATTCTAAATGTGGGGGGAATACTCAGGGTTTGGCTTGCCTAAGGCAAAGTGTCCATGAAGTGTATTTTGAAGGTGGATTGTCCTGACCTGAGTGTGTCTTCACAGTCAGACAGAAGCTACCAACAGATGACAACTTCATCGAATGGATGCATCATTTGTTGGCTCATGGTGCAGACAAATAGTTTCTCATGTGTTATTCACTGTTCAAGTTATTCAGGGAGATTTCATCAGGTTTGAGAGGCAGCTTGAGCCGGATTAACAGCCTTGTGAAAGATAAACAGTTGGCAGCAAAACCTGCTTTTCCGTCTGTAAATCTGACCAATAACTTTCTTTTCTTACTTAGCAAACAGGCAGGAGTTTTCCAGTCCTGTACAACTGTCTGGAGAAAGCCGCCTAGACTTATTGAAACTCCCTGCAGTCGGATGTGTGATTTAACAACAGTAACCTCATAATAGTCTCATAGTTCTCACCAGGGGATGATTTTATTATCTTGCACACAGCCAACATGCCAACATGGCTCTTGAATATTAAACATGCTTTCAGACAGTAAGCTAGTGCAAAGATCCCTACCCATGAGGCCTGCTTGTTGAGTAAGAGATGCTGTCAGACAGGCTGCTTTTGCAGGAAAGAAAATCAACATAACATTTAAAAAAATCCATTGTGCACATATTTAATCGGCTTGCCGATTACAGTACGAATCAAATATTTATAATAATAGTCAACAACATTCAACAATGCACAATAATAAAATTCACATATATTGTATTTGTTTGCAATAATGTCTCTCATCACAGCAATGTGAAGTTGGCTCATTCATGTGTAATTATGTTATTTTATTTGAGTTGTTGGGTGTACTTGTTCCACCCAGCCCACCTCAGGTCTTGTCATTGCTCTAACAAACATTCACCTCACAACAGTGAAAATGGGTTGCAACTCACAAGTGCTCTTCTGTTTGAAAACCCTTCAATTATGACAAGACGATGACAGGGTGCTGCCAGGCTCATGCACACACACACTATGTGTCACCCCTGTATGTTGGGGAGACAGGAAGTGTAATCACACCTCATAGACAAACAAATTTGACCTTAGAAACCTGGCACTTAAAGCTTATTGACAGACCTGAGCATTATGTTTGTGCTCTGTTGGTTCTTGTGCATTCACACCTAAGGTCAGGCTAGAAAACCAGTGCCAGAGTAGCATCACTAATGTGGATGCTCAGTGGACTGGAAAGAATGACATAAATCCCTTATGTTGCTTATTAAAATTTTATTTTTTCTTTAATTCTTCTTCATGTTGAGAAAACAAGTAGATTAAACGAGGATGTGATCAGCAGATTGAATAATTATAGATTATACTTGCATTAACATTTGGTAAAATACATTACACCTTTAAGATGAGAGTAAATATTTCATCAGATTCAGATATAGTGATAATTCAGATCTTTTCCACCTTGTTTCTATGTATTAGTCAAACGAGTGGCATGTTTATAAAGTCCACAGTCAATGACAGCCTGAGGCATATCTGAACTAAGTAGCTTCTTACGGTGCCACAGTGACCTCAAGTCCATGCAGAGCAAGAAAAATATAAAAAGGGCATTTTCAACTATTTTGCCAGCCACATTCTTCAAATGACACATTCAGTTTAAGCATTATGCGGCACTGTGATTTCTTCTTGGACTTTAACTGTCACGTTCTATTGTGACCCAACAAATATTGTTTCTTATGGTTCCTCCTTTTACTGAAATAAGCAGCAGCAGTATTTTTATATTAGCAATGGATCACTTGACACTTGACTACCCGTAATGGCAAAACCATTGATAATATGCTTTTGTCACAGATTGTTGTTTACAGATGCCCAGCACCAAACAACAATCAGACTAAGTTAGGAACTAATAGTTGAAAATAGTGGAGTATACAGCTGGTAAAAAGCCATTTATTTCTTTTTTTTAAAAATATTTTATAAGTTTACCATGACAATGTAAAAGCAAAACCTTTTAAATATCAATGTGGTGATGCAACCTTTTTCCATTCATTGTTGCATTTACAATAAAACATGTTACCAAATGCCTGTGTTCTTTCAGATATACTTAGTGTTCCTTTGAACATTTTGCATAGATAACTGCAAAATATTAAAAAAGCTAATAAAACGTGAACTCATGGATTGTGTTGTAGTGGTATACTACTTTTAGGGGACATAAGTAATTATACATTGCTAATTGAGGAGTAGTGTAATCTCTCATTTATATTTCATTATCAGGCTTTTTATAACCACACAAAAAAGTTGTTCAGAGAGATGCTGTGTTTGCTCAAGTGTGCAGTGGGGAAGTTCAAGTCCATGTGGGGCCACAAGAAAACCACCAGTGACTCAGTATTTTGGTATCGGTGAATGGAGTATTAAGGCAGGGTTCAGTCTGTTCTTGTTTCAAAAGATAATTCAAATTGTATGTTGCTTGAGTCAGTCAGTGTTTCTATGATTCAGATTTCTCTGCTACAGAAATGCAACGCAGAGGTACACAAGGAGGTGGCTGCTGATGGCGCTTCACCCCACGGTTGGATAGCAGCTAGCCATGTTGGTGAGCAGCCAGCTGGGTCAAGCAGCAATATCATCACCTTTAGCCTAGATGATGAAGAATGGACTGCTGGGAACCAACAGGCAGAGCTGACTGGCAGTATTTGCGCTGCAGTTTCCCACTATAAATGAAACAGCGGTAAATAGTTGAGTTTCATTAAGACCTGTTATCATTCATTGGACTATATTGCTATGGACTATATCACTAGCACAGAGAGGAAAGTTTAGATATGTTTGACAACAGGAAGTTGGAAACTTTCCTCAAAGATAAACCAGTACCAAGTGGAAGAAGAGACCAGCAGAATAGTTTTTGTTGGCAGACACAATAAGGAGCTTATATCAATATCCATGAAAACTTTCTTCCTTAACTGGCTGGGCTCTGGGTGTCTTTGGGTTTGGATGTTTGTAGCCAAAAAGTGTCCAATGTTCACTGGTACATGCACTGTGGGGACAGGCACCTTTAGCAGGAACACAACAGATCTTCTCTTACTTCTCTCAGTATCATTGGTGTCACAGTACTCAGTGAAAAGACACACAATTTCAGACAGAATTTGCTTCTGGTACATTTCTGAAAAACTCTCAATCCACCAGTCACACAGTGCTTTCCTCCATCTCCCCCATTTGCAGGATTTATATTGTCCTCATTGTAGTTAGTTGCAAATTTTTCAAATGTCTTTTGTCCAAGATTTCTCTATTTCAGATTGTTAGGAGAATTAATCCCTAGTCCAGGACCAGATTTTACAGCTCCAGCAGCAAATGCAAATGCATCTTACAAAGTTGTCCTTTGTTGCCTGTGCAAACTCCTAAAATAGCAAAAGGGAACCTCTTGACATTATTTTACCATTGCAAAATCTCTCATGGAGGAGTGCATAATTGGATCAACAAAGTATGTGACTTTCATGTTCACATCCACAGTTCACAGTGGTGTTTTTAATCTGTAATCTTCTAATCTTCTGTAACCAAGTACTTCTGGTTAGTTAACTGTAGCATTAACTATTGAGTTGGCAGATAAGGTAACACCCATGAGAAATGATTAAGATAAAGCAAATACATGATTAATACCAAGTAGGAAATTCAGGTTTTACAGAATAAAATAAAACAAATATAGTAACAATAATAATAGCAATAGAAGAAGAAGAAGAATGGTACAAAGTGAGATAGTGTGTGTGTGTGTGTGTGTGTGTGTGTGTGTGTGTGTGTGTGTGTATGTGTGTGTGACGTGGATTTTTGACTATAGGATATAAGGCTATTTGACAGAATAGTCATATGTTGACGGGAATATTTTTCAGTCTCTCCATTAACATTAAATACGACAGAGTCGTTGTATCACCAGCTCCTCATTTCACCTGCCTGGTGAGCCCCAAAGACCTTCTTTAATCTCTGGCTCTTTGATATTATCGTAGCATAGTCCTCCATCACTGAGTGTAGAGATGTTAGAGAAAGTCAGAAATAAATTTGAGCTTCCTGTGCTTGTCTCTGCACATGACTTGTCATGGATAAACTTGAACTTTCCAATGCCAAGTCCTTGAAACGTTTGATGTTTCTCTGCAGACTTTTAAATGTTGGACTGCACCAGTTTTTTATAGTTATCTCAGGAGCCCCTCTCTCTCACTGTCTGGTAGTAATAATAAAAAAACTTTTTCCTAAATGTTGGTGTGGTGGTTAGCAATCTGTCCTCACAGCTAAAAGACTTGGATGTGAATCCATGAGTTGGCCAGGTGCCTTTTTGTGGGGATTGTGCATGTTCTCCCTGTGTCTGTGTGAGTACTTTGGCTTCGTCCCCCTGCCTAAAGACTGGGCAATTTAGAGTCACCTAACTGCATAGGTTAATTGGTGACTCTAAATTGCCCATTGATGTGAGTGTGAGAATGGTTGTCTGTCCAGGATAGACTGGTAACCGGTCTAGGCTGTACCCTCTCACCTAGTGACAGCTGAGAGAGGCTCCAGAAAACCCTTAAGAGGAACAGAGGTTAGGATGATGGATGGGGGGATTTCCTAATTTATTTTCAAGATATTAGCAGGATGCATTTCATTAATTTATATTTTGTTAGTCACAGTATTGCAAAAATAACATTTTATAAGAAAAATCTAGTCTTTCTGTGGTAACTCTGGGACCACAAGACTATTTCTGTAATAAAATGGAGATCCACTAAAAATAGTTCACAGCGAGGTGAGGTGTAATCAGGTGCCACCTCCTCTAGTAAGCCCCAAACAGAATATTGCCCATTGCTTCTTTTCCCTGTGATTTTGGATATATGAAAGCGGTTTGGCATTAAGCTCTGGTAATGATTTTTCAGGCTTTTTTGTTTGTTTGTTTATTTGTTTTCATGGGCTCCAGCGCTCTTATGTAAGATGCTGCAGTTGTAAGCTGGTCCTCTTTTATGAAGCCAGTTTCCCTCAGTTTGTGTTGACTTTGACAAATCATAAGATATAATTTGGCAGTATCCTTTTCTGAGAGCTTTTCACATGGATTCTAGCTCATAGCTCATCACAATGCCTGACAAAAAAAAACTGACTTAATTCACTGAAGAGTTACTGAATCCCGATACTATTAGATAAAAAGCATTTGAAAATTACCTTGTTTTAGTCATAAGAAGTTGTGTAACAGCTGATACCAGAAATTACATGAATTACATCACCAATTTAGATGTATTTTTAATGACTTAGCTGTTATAGCCTAAATAATATTTAACATCATCTTGGTAATATATCTATTGAAAAAACATGTTATCCTGTTGTATTGTTCTTATGCTGAGTCCTTAGCCTGTCGGCCTTGTGTGGTAATAGCATTTCTGAACAATAATTATGTGGTCAGGCGTTCACCCACTCCATCATACCTCTTTGATCATAACTCTTTTTAATTCCCAGTACTGCAAAGAAATAATTCCCACAAAAAGAGTTTTTTCTTTGGAGTCTTTGAATTGTCATTCAACACCATGACAGCATTTTGCAAGACAGTTTCTGTTTAGGGCGTTGAAATAATTCCCCAAATGTAAATCCTTCACTCATCCCCCACCTAACAAGCTTTTTGTCATAGCACAGCACTGTATCATAATTCCACCAGTGTTGTCCATATGTTGTCTTTCTTGAGTTCCGCATTGGTCAAACCAACGCAAGCCCTAAAGTATGAACCTTAACTCAAAACAGCCATATGTACTGGCAGCACTAATTATGCATGGTTCAAGCTTATTTGGAAGACAAATTAACTAGCTTTCAGAGAGTGAAGTAATTTACCCTCTCTGCTGTAATAAAAAGAGAAGGCAAATATTTTGATTTGAGGAAATTGACACAGTGGAATGACATAAAACAGATGTCTTAAAAATTTAAGATTTTACTTGCAGACCTTTTCTCTGATGTAACTCTCGACTCTCCATCCCCTTGTGTATATGGTAATGGGGTCACGTTTTCTGGTCATCACAGCACCATCTGTCTGCTCAGTGCGTCAGTGCTAATGCCTTTTTCTTTTCTGCAGTTGTCTGTATTGTATTCTATCAGATCTCTTAATGTTTAAATTCTGCTTATGTGAATAGAGACACCAGAAACCAAACAACCATTTTTGGGTAAATGTTTAGTTTTTCAAGTGTCCACTGTGCAGATTACAGTAAATTATATTTAACTATATTTAACTTTATACTTAACATCATATAGCTCATGGCTAGAGCAATACATCTAAAAATTTAAAAGTACTTGATTAGCCAACATGTCTATCGTCCCCTGAAATTTATTTCCATGTGGCATGATAATTAATTTTTCATTTAAATATGAATTCTTCCCATTTCCATATATCACTGAGTTGATGCATGATAAGCATGGTAAAATCTATTATGTGCAGACATCTGCTTGTCATCTAAAACAAATCACTGTATGGCAAAAGGCATCTCCAATTCCTATCACACAACACAACAGACAACAGATATCACTGAATAATTTATGTACAGCTACATTTTAGAGGCATAATTTCCACATGTACAAGCAATTTATCACAGCTGTACAACTGCACTCACACATGGACATGCAGCATACACTGGCACAGCAAGTGTAATATAATCTGGTGTTCAGGTGAAAGCAACATAGACATCAACACATAATGATGCTCACACAGATTAGATGACTTTGGTAAGTTAACTTCAGTGCGTCCATTTTTTTTTATTATAAAGGGCAAAAAAATGACCCTTTGTCATGACATCTGTTCAATGTTCAATCTGTTCAATCTGTTTAATGTGCAAAGTTTTCTGGACAGATTGCAACACAATTTGAATAATAAAATATGAATAAAACTATACAGGCATTTAACTGTTGTGTAATTAAAATCCACTCATATGAGGTTTCAAATGAGAACAGGATTAAGGCAAGTGGATTAAACTCTTACTAGTGTTTCATCTGTAATTGTGCAAGTTAACGTTACCAGTGTTGCTTTTTTTGCCATTAATGGTTATTAATGTAACAGCGAAAAGCTTGTGTTTAATAAGTAGTGATGTATATGTCTTCATATATTCTGTTCTTTCTTGACTGCTTCAGTTGAGCAGATACTGCTGTTTGTTTGTTTATTTTCTGAATGAATATGATTTAAGTTCCTGTAAATTATGTTGATGATTCACTCGGCAGCTACAGCTTGTTTACATGTTTGCCTGAAACTAATGTATGTTTATGCTGCATGCCACCTCCTTAATTGGCTCTCAGTTAATCAGAGTAATCGCACAGCATGAGGTTTGTGTTTGTTTTTGCAGCCAGTGTGTTCTAGTTG
>OMLM01008060.1:23068-43349 GCA_900302695.1 Helostoma temminkii
TAAAACTAAATTAACTCTCACATCCAGGAATCAACACAACTACAGATAGTTCAATAAAAATAAACAATGTTTATTTTATTTATTTATTTTATTATTTATTTATTTACAAAAGGAAAAAAGCCTGAGTTTGGTCTTGTTCACAATTATGCAAAAGCAAGAGTCTCGTAACAGCTGTACAGCTAAACCGGAGTTTGTGCATTGCTTGTTATTTCTCTTGTGATGTGATGTCATGACAGTATAGACGAATAGAGGTTATTTAATAGGTCAGAAATTTCACAGCTTATGCCGTGTGGGTATTGCCTGGCTTTGACAGTTGTGTGATAATTGTCTGAATACTTTAAAACCTGAGTATAAGAAGCTGAACTGTCATAGTTGCAAATATGCTGAACTCTGTGTTGAAGAGTTCAACTTTTAAACTGAATGTGAAAATACCACAATTAGCTTTGCGATTCTGCGGAGATCTGTTTTCATATACACTTTTTTTTTTCAGTAGACAATATTTCGAAAGAAGTCAGTTTAATAACAACTGCAGCCAACATTTCTATGAAATGTTTTTTTTCTACATTCATACATTAACTTTAATACCATGCCAGCTAATAGCTGTAGTTTGATTTTAAAATTTACTGTCTAAACATTATACCACATCAGCAACAATTAAAATGATCCCATTCTGGAGGCTGTTCATTGCACAGAATTATTTAAAATAGGCCTCAATTACCTAGTGCAGTTGTTGGAGCATACATATTTACAAGTGATATAAAATTTTAGTTAATGATTCTAAACTTGAGCACTAGCAGTTTTTGTAAGGTCTATTAAGCATGTACTTTCTCAAAGTGACTACAGCAGATGTGATCCTATGCATATTTGCCTATAAAAAAACTTTAAAACAAGCAAAACAAAACTCATGCAACTAGAAGAGAAAGACAGGTAAGCCAGCTGCAAGAAATAATATATTGTTATATACAATCTTTAACATAAACCTGATAAAGAAAACGGTCATATAAAATCTGCTTGTTCTTTGCCACACACATCCAGTGTGTTTTTTAGGATAGCTCTGTTGGTTGGTGGTGGTGGCGGTGGTGTGTGTGTGTGTGTGTGTGTGTGTGTGTGTGTGTGTGTGTGTGTGTTTGCTATGACAATGGCACATGTTTTGCTCCTTAACTACTCAACAACGGCTTTCATCAGGTCCGAATTGTAATTTGTTTAATTTAGCACGCAAGTTATTATCCAAATACCTGCAAACCTAACAACAAAAGGTCTGGTTTGATATGTCCTAACCCCCAAGGACATTTCAATTCCTGTTTAAAGTATGAAAAAAAAAACACTTTGTAAAGTGCCTCTTTTGTTGTTAAGTTGTATACTACAGCAGCCTTGACAGTATACTGCAGCAGTACTTGTCAGTATTTGGTTGCATTTTCTGTAATTTGCAGCTTGTTTCTGTATATGGTTGTGTTTTCTGCCTTTGCAACATGTCCTTTCTACTGTATATCCTGGAAAAGTGGTGTCAAATTAGTGACTGTTTCCCTGGTTTGTTTCCTCTCTTTGCATTTGCAAAGTGCAGTGCATTGAGCTGTCAGGGCACCATGAATATTATACACTGTGAAACATTATATTGAAATTTTGTAGAATTAACTAAGCTTATAATGATAACTTAGTGTTGATGAGTATATTTTACAGATTTCAAGTTCATTTAGAATGTAAAGTTTGCATTTTCTGACCCCTAATATATAACCCCAATATCAGGAAAGTTGAAAATCTACATACAAGCAGAAAACAACGATTTGCATATCTCATAAATACACATTTTACTCATAATAAAACAAAACATAAAATGTTTAACAAAAAATAAGGTAGTTTTGAAATGTATGGCAGCAACATATCTGGGAAAAGTTGGGACAGAGGCAAAAGAAGGCTGGAAAAGTAAGTGGGTAAATAATAAGGAAGAGCAGGAAGTAGATTTTGAAACTAATTAGCTGGCAACAGGTCAGTAACATGATTGAGTCTCTCAGAAGTAAACACGGGCAGATGTTCATTAATCTGTAAAAAGCTGTGTCTACAAATTGTCAAACTGTTCCTCAACATAAAATTGCAAAGAGGTTAAATATATCATCAGAATCTGGAGACATCTGTGCACAAGGCCCAAACATAATAATGAATGCCTGTGATCTTCCGGTCCTCAGACGGTACTGCATTAAAAACAGGCATGATTCTGTTATAGACTTCACTGCACAGGTTCAGAAATACTTCCAAAAATCACTATTTGTGAACACATGTTGCTGTGCCGTCCAAAAATACAAGTTCTATCATGCAAGAAGAAGACATATGTGAGCATGACCCAGAATCTGCCTCTCTGGGCCAAAGACGATTTAAAATCGTCTGTGGGAAAGTGGAAAACTGTTCTGTGGTCAGACATAGCAAAATTTAGCACTCTTTTTGGAAAGTATCTGTATGTGTATCTTTGATACTATGGGGTGCATTAGTGTCTATGGTATCTGCAGCTTGCATATCTGGAAAGGCACCATCAAGGCTAAAAGATAGTCCTGACCTTTCAACAACTAAAAATATGTGAAGACGTGATTGAGACATGTTGATCCCATCAATTTCAAATTTACCTGATTTGATTTCTATGTTCTACCATGAAAAAAAACCTGGGTTTATGAGATTTGTAAATCATTGCATTCTGTTTTTATGCAGATTTCACACAGAGTCCCAAATTTTTAGCTGTATAAATCAGGAGTTGTTTTGACTTGAAGTTTTACAGTTTGAAATTATAAGTGAATGAATGATTTGCTGAGATTCACTCAAATCATTAAATGACATTTTATCAAAACAAACCTACCAGACTTCCCAGCATGCATTGTTTGAGAGTTAAAGCTTTTCAGAGTTTTTTTGTAATTTGAAGAAAACGTTCATGAAAACCTAATGTATTCCTGTAATTACATTGTATTTGATAAACTTTGCATTTACTTATAGCATTAAGCTCAGTGTTAATTAAATGGGTGTTAAGAATACATACAGAATAAGAATACAGAATTTGTGCAACGTCATCTATAGTTCTGCAACTACAGTATATGTAATTAAAGTTTTCACTGCCCCTCAAGTTGGGTTGCCATTTAAAATTGAAAAATATTGTATTTATTTATTTATGACAGAAACCTTTATTGCAGAAGAACATCTTTAAGTTAAAGTGGGCCTGAGTTAGTCATTAGTCAGTCAGCCAAATCCCCTCTATTCACTTTTATCATCATTAGTTTTCAGAAGTGTTCTTCTCCTACTCTCTGACACTTTAATGATGGAGGAGATGCGTCCAAAGTGATTTCCATATAAAAGTGATTTCCATATTTTATATATATATTTGCAGTACTGTACTTGCAAGACGATATGTGTAGAAACTGTCCTTCTTTGGTATAGCTATAAATAAAGCTCAATGTACTTCGCACTATATACTTTTGACATGGTTTGAGCACAGAGAATATAAATACATGGAAATAGCCCCCAGTCTCTTTGAGTGAAACCCTAACCCTAACCCGAGAACACGACACACAGAAAGGAGGCCTCCATGATCTACCATTCCCACCATCAACATTTATCTTACAGATAAATATAGGAACAATCAGTAGTTCTTTGTGCAACATGAGTGTAAATGCTACTCTGCAGATGACCTCAGATGACCTCTGGAGGCATATGTAGGCGAAACACAAGGTGAGCCGCAGATAAGAGACCTAGAAGATTCTACAGTAACACCTGTCAAGATTTTACCCTGTTTTATCTGGAATTACTTTTCCGACATTTATTAGTGTTGTTTTTGACGAACAAGCAGAACCCTACAAGTATGACCTTGTCAATCAGAGACACATGTATCAGATGATTATTTATGACACAAAGATACATGGTTAGACTTAACAAAAAAGGCTCTGGTTTTTGATGGAGTTCTCAAAGACTCTGATCAACAAGAGAAAATATCCAGAAGAACAAATGTCCACAAAGCATACATAAATTTTAGATATTAGTAAAGTCAATCTGGTTATTTATAATCGCTGTTTTATACATCTGTATGAATGAGAGTGGATGTCAACTGGTAACAAAGTGAGCTGATGAATTAGCCAGTAATCGTGAAGCAAGAATGTAACAGCTGATAGCAATTAGCAAATGCAACATAGTCTAAACTAAAGCAGCGTCTCATTTATGTGATGTACTTGTGGACTACAGACAACTCTTTGGTTTGGGCTGTGAATCAACTAAATGAAAAAGGACCTTTGTGCCTCAGTGTCGCAGAAGCTCAAGTCCTGTGTCCACTTGCTTGTCTTTCTATTCTGTCAAAGTGGCCACTGGGAATGGCAGAGCAACTGTGCCACTCCTGATAAAACTTTGTCATGGGTGAGGCAATCGGCTGTGGGGCAGAGGCTAGAAACCCCTGGTTTGTAATCGCAACCCACTCTGCCATCAATCACACCAAGCTGGACCTGCCTAGATAGACTTCCAGCACACTGAAAATTAAATCCCATAAAATAGACTAGTGTTAGACCAATTCTCAGCACAAAACAACAGCATTTTCTTATTTCTTAACTCAAATTAAATCAGTGTCCAATAGAATCACTGAATCGAGAGATTTGTCCCACAAAACCGGGTAAACACAGCGCTAATAGAATAGTACAATCATTGTGCCTCCAGGATAAAGATCATCATTTCACAACCAGTGAAAACGATACTGTGAAATATACATTAACTGTCTTCTTGTTTGTGTCTTCCTCCCCAGGAAATGTGTTTGTGGTGAGTTTGGCATTTGCTGACCTTGTTGTAGCCTTCTATCCCTACCCACTGGTTCTCTATGCTCTCTTCCATGATGGATGGGCACTGGGAAAAACACAGTGCATGGTAAGACCACATCAGTTAGAATATGTTCCAGTTTACTCCCTCTACAACACCAGTCGCCACATCTCCAACACACTCTGATGCAAACTCTCTGCTCTCTTTCTTTCTGATCAGGTCAGTGGTTTCCTTATGGGGCTGAGTGTCATTGGTTCCATTTTCAACATCACAGGGATTGCAGTGAACAGATACTGCTACATCTGCCACTCATTCTCCTACAGTCGACTATACAGCTATCGCAACACTCTGCTGTTTGTTGCCTTAATTTGGCTGCTCACAATAGTGGCCATCGTCCCCAATTTCTTTGTCGGTTCCCTGCGCTACGATCCACGGGTCTACTCCTGCACCTTTGCCCAGAATGTCAGCAGTTCCTACACAGTGGCGGTAGTGGTGGTTCACTTCCTGGTTCCCATTGCAGTAGTCACTTTCTGTTACCTCCGCATCTGGGTCCTTGTCGTTCAGGTCAGTCTCCTTCTTCTCTGTGCAATTATCATTTGTATGTATGTAAATGTATAGTAGATTTAAAAAACAACCACAGCTGACCAAAGTGCTAAACAATATTAAGGAGTTTCACAAAATTAATAAACTCATAAAAATATCCAAAAGATAGAAGAGTGAAAAAAAGTAAAATGCACAGGTAGGCAGGACAGATTAACACATGCATAAATATATAAAAATAAAAAACACCCAGTAAAGATTATTTAGATCTTTATAGGCATCAAGAAGGTAATAATAGACCTATACATTTGAATGATGCAGAAACCACCAAGGGCCAAGCAGTAAAACAAACCATAGTTAGTCTGAATTGGACCTATAATGTAAGAAATATTCTCATTCCAAGCTTTAAAATTTTACCTTTAACCGTTGACCCACTTTCTAAATGAGTTGGTGTATTTTTTTAAATCACCTATTTTTTTAAAATTTAGTCCATGTTGATCTTACTTAAAGTCTAATTCCTCTTGTATATGTTTTAATTATGCACAGGTGCGACGTAAAGTAAAGACTGAAGAGAGCCCTCGTCTCAGACCAAGTGACTTGCGGAATTTCATTACGATGTTTGTGGTCTTTGTGCTCTTTGCCATATGTTGGGCCCCGCTTAACCTGATTGGCTTGGCAGTGGCCATAGATCCTTCACGTGTGGCTCCCCATATCCCTGAGTGGCTTTTTGTGGTCAGTTATTTCATGGCCTACTTCAATAGCTGTCTAAACGCCATCATCTATGGCTTACTCAACAGGAATTTCAGGAACGAGTACAAACGCATTGTCACTTCTGTCTGGGTGACTCGGCTTTTTGTGACAGAGACTTCGCGAGCCGCTACGGATGGCAGGAGCCTGAAGAGCAAGCAATCGCCACCACCACCGCTCAACAACAACGAGTCAGGCAGAGATCGTGTGAACAAAGAATGAAATCTGAACCCTTTAGCCTGTTACATGGTAATCCTGTTTTCATGTGATATCCAGAGGGTGGTGCAGCTATCACAAGTATCATTTAACAGATGAAACTGGAATACATGCTTTGGTCAGTGGTAGGGTGCAGATAAACATGTTCACATGTGTGGATTTTTTTTTTCACTTTAGACAAAGTGATACATTACAGTAAGTTCTCAGAAGTTTATCGTTTGAAGGATAATCTCAACAACTGTTGTGTGTAGTGCTAAATAAGGAATTTGCAAGTTTTCTCTGTGATTTAAGTATAAACAGAGCAAACATTTTAGAGACTTTGCTTAGAGAACTGAGCCATGCCTTACAGTTTCATGTTGTTGTTACTCTAACAACAATCTGAATGCTATATTAATATTGCGTTTACAATGTAATATCCTTTAATGTATGCTGCTGTAGACTCTTAGTCATATTTCACAAAAAAATGCATCTCTCTTTTGTAACTTTAGAAGCCTCAAATTGTGCAACTCACCTCACCTAAATGCTACATTAGAAGACAAAGGAAATATGTCGACTTGTCTGTAATATACAATATTATATGATTTAGAGTTTGAAGTGGTAAAATTAAAGTGGGCATAATTGCACACTACTGCCAAATGTGGCAGTATATATATATGGGAACTATGTGCTGTCTAGTCTGACCTTTTTGCACTGCAAAAAATAGAAACAAAAACTTAGTAATGAAGATACAAATTTAATTCAGGAAATTACATCAATGAAGTTGTGAGCTACTATGAAACATGTAAGACATGACCACGAAAAAAGGTTGTTTCCGTTTTTTGAAAGCCCCAAAATGAATGGTGCATGTGATGTAGCAAGCAGAGGACATCTACATATCTACTATTGCTACTGTACTTTTCAGATGCTTTAGCTTGACCATTATATAACTTTATTACAGATCAAATTATAGGACAGTTCAATGAACTCTGTATGTAAACCCACCTTTGGTATTATCGTTTTACATAGGAAAGGTTTGCCAACAATGTCCAAAAGCCATGTAAGAAAAAATAACCAAAGACTAAATGCAAGGCTAAATGTTGATTTGATATTGCACTGCCGGTCGTATTCCTCAAAACATGGGAGTCATTCCAAACTCTTCTAAAATAATATAACATATACCTATACAAGGAAAGAAAACAAACATTTATTCACTGTAAACCTACAGTGGAGGACAAATTTTGATTTAGAGATGAAAGTGGTAGAAAATAATTAAAAGACACAGTATTTACCTGAATACTGTACATACATACTTTTTGGTGCTTGTACTTCACCACCTCTACCATTTGCAACATTTAAGTTATGCATTTATGAATCAATAATTACAAGCCAAAAATATAATGTATATTATTTTGTAATTGGCCATTTAGTATAATGGGTGTATATATAGTATAGTATATATAATATATGGTATATATTAAGTATATATTTTGATTGGGATACTTTTGTATGTTCACAACAATAACTAACATTATTTGAGTCCTTATTCCTCCTCTGTGAAGAGCATTCACAGTGCAGGAATGTATGACAGTCAGATCTCACACAGTGAGAACTCCACTCACTGATGTCTACGTCAATCACAACACAATAAGCTGTTCAATTTCACCAGATTGCCAAGTGCAACAGCACGGATGGTGTTTTATGCATGCTAACACTTTGCTATGCAAATTTAAACAAAACAGTTATCACGATTCATGACAATCAACATGAGGTGTATGTAAAGATCCAGTTAACTGAGAAATTCCCACACATTACTACATCCATATTTTATTGTCACAAATTCTTTCAAACGTCCTGCAAATGATGAGTGCTAGTGCTAGTGCTAGTGATAAACAGGGATGTTTTCCTCCCCTCAACGTAGAGAATGCCTCTGCCTAAAAAAAGAACTAGATAGATACGTTTACTGACTGTACAGCAAGCAATACAGAATGGACACGCATTCCTCTGCCTCCTACACCATATGCAGTATGTGGTAGTCTTACAATTTTATTATTAATTCTAAAATACTTATGCAAGACCCTTGTTTTTTTTCATTTCATAGGTAACTTTAGATCATTTGTTTTCTAAAAAATACATAAATGCCTTCACTGTGGAAAAAATAAAAGAATATACTACACAAGTGTTGGGACTTGTACTGTGACAGAAGAGTGACTTCACTGCCTCTTAACTAACTAGTGTTTTGAAAGGTCTAGATTGTTGAGAAGGTACAGCTCATACTTGTATTCCCATCTCAGGGTGCCTATTGAACATTTTGTTGTGTTGTCTGAAACATTTGCAGTTTATTAGCTGTGTTTTGAGTCTGAAGACATTTCAAAGGGATGTTTTGTAAATTAGTGTCAGTGTGGTTTTTAACTGTGGTATGTTGTTATTGGAGATGTATTGAAACTGTGTTTTTTTTAATATATGCTTGATAACCTCATACAATTAACAGTTTATTATTACAAAATGGTTAACATTTCTTCACATTAACTCTTCTACAGTTGAAAAGTGCATCTAAAACAACCTCTTGCTTTATTGGCATGTACATTGCATCACAAGAAATACATTTGTTCAGAGTGTGATGATAGAACCAACTACTAATTGCACAAATGAAATATTCAAGAATGGCAAAACAGGTTCGTCATAAAAAGTTCTTTTTGTCTTGTTTTGTTTTTTCCTTTTTAATATTATTTTTCAGCACATTTGTGAGTTCTTATGCAGGGTAAATTGTGTAAAGCCATATATTAAGAATGGCAAGAGATGCTAAGCTCAATGTCATACTATAAATATTCACAGGACAGGACACGTTCAAGAGCATTTCTAGCAGGGAGGAAATTTTCAAAGCAAACAATGACACCATGCTATGATGCAGAATAAAGACACATGTAAACATTAAGATGTAATATGGGATTTAGATGCTGTCCTGACAAACGCGTGGGAAGATCATATTGACATAGGGGAAGCATGGATGGTGTCCAGGTTTTGCAGGGAAGGAAGTGTGTATCAGCAACAACAACTAAAGAGAGCTCTGTTTTTATTAGGGCATTAATGTGTTAACGCAGGTGATTAATCATGCAAAATGAATGTCCTAATATTTTATTTATGCAAATTTATCAAATGATCAAGTCTGGCTACTATATTGTCTGGTTATGGATCCATGGTGTGAATACTAATAATGTTGACATAGTTCACCTGCTTATCAGCTAATATTAGCACTGAGCTAGTGGTGGTTACTGAAACGTAACTTAGCTCCACATTGCTAATTAGCATACATCAACATGATGACGTTAACTTTAGCAAACCGCCACTAATAAGTCCTATGTGTAATATATTCACTGTGCAATTGCATAAGTTAGTTACATAAACTATATTTAAAGCTAGTATATACAGTTTAAGCTGCAACATCTGTTTTTATCGTAAACGCTGTGTAATGTTTTTAACAGCCAGGTACCACATGACCGAGTAAGATCAAAATAACATTGTGTATATCATACATTCTCTGTTGGTTTGTTAAGTTTGCCTTAGAAAAGAGGACAGAGAGGGAGAGAAGAAGAAAGCAGGATGGAGTCAGCAGAAAGAGAGAGAATAAAACTAGGTGAGATAGTGACCAGGTAGTCAAGACTACAATGATAATATCGAGGCAGCTGCTGTTTACATACTATTCTAATTTGATGATGGTAAAGAAAGTGACTTTGTTCATTTATTCAGTATTTTATATAATGCCATTACTTTTGTTAAGTGATGTGGCTAAACATTATAGTAAGTTTTTTCAGATTTGTTTGTGTCCTTCTAGTTATATAGATGGGTGAATAGTTGAAGTGTGGTCAGGACAGAGTAGCTGAACACACTGACAGAATCACAGATTTATTATATTTAACTTTGCAACTCCACCTGAAAAAAGGTCTTATCCTAGAATTGTGGCTGGATAAAACCAAAGTTGTGGCACAAACCTGGTATTTTAAACTTGCAATTAATAGTGATTAATCACAGTTTACAATTGTGATTAACTTAATTTTTAGAAGCATTGGAAGGGAAACAAATACTTCAAACCAAAGAAATGATCATAGCTGAGGAGAGTTATGCTTACATACGCTCTGTCAAGATAGTGTTTGGGGGAAATCTTTTCACCACCTAGGTCTTTAAGGTCTTTTGATTCATTCAGAAGTACTGCCTTACAGTTAATACAAAACAATACAATAGTGTCAAATTTTTAATATTTTGGCAAGTGCCATTTTTCTATTAAAAATGAATCCATTCAGCAAACCTGGTCTGCCTCCATACTGCTTCTTTTTATGTATTCAGAACAATTGTCTATAGAAAGTTTTCTCTGAAGAATCTCACAGACGTTCACACGCAGACCTCAGGCAGCTGACTGAATCGCCAAAACAGAAGAACAAATATTATTATGTATTTCCTCTCCTTTGTGTTTTCTTTTCACCCTAAAGCAGAATTATGTAACTATGTTCATTTGTGTTCTGTGTGCTTACTGTCTGCACTATTACTTTAGGTTTGTTTCTCCATGCAACCAAATATGACTTTGCTTGGCATCTTAAAGACTAAATTCACAATTTTCCAAACTCTACATTATTAAAATGCTATTTCCTGCCATTTACAACCTGGCATAAGAGCACAACTCTACAGCTTTAGTTTTTAAAACAGTCAAATATTTAGCCCTGCAAATCCTCTGATGAATCTTTAAAATTAGAAAGCCAGTAGTAATGATTTTCTGAATAATGTGTTTTTTGGATGTGGCCAAAGAGGATAGTTCATTCAGCAGAGACACTCTTTTATTCTGCAGTTTACACTCACAGCATATTAACTGCATGTTATTATGCTGTGAGTGTCCTATTTTCAAAAGGAAAAATTCATACCTTTGTTTGATTGCCACGCTGTACTCTGTTTACACCAGGTGGAATACTGCAGCAGAGTTTTACGTTTGTTTCTTACAACAGAAGCTACTGACATGCTTGTATGATTATAAGTGAAGCAGAACAACAATTTAAGAGCCGAGACAAAAAACAGTGAACCTATGTTTATTTTCGTCATTAAGTGTAAATTGAAAAGGCAACATAAATATTAATGGTGTAAAAACAATTCTGCCATCAAAATAAACACACAAGGAAGTAAGCAGTGGAAGTTGTTTTTTATTGAAACATGAAAGCTAAGGTTTTTTATGTGCTACTAATTTAAAATGCGTTTCTTAATGAGTTGACACACTCTTTATATCCTTTATATTTCTCTAGTATGTCTTACACCCTCCACAACATCTGTGTCTGGTATTTATGGAGGGACAACCTTATCGTAAAAGAGGAGTTTCTTGATGTTTCAAAGCAGCGGATATTTCAGTTTAATTTTACCTTTTTTAACAATATGATCTGTGGAGCACGAGCACATCAGTACTTTGCATTGAAAAGGCCTGTATTCGATATATACTATAACCAGTTACTTCACTTTCCCTTTTTTAACAGGTGAGGTTTGTCATTTCAGGCCATGGGAAAAAAAAACTAGATCAAATCAGAACTCACTACACCATTAAAGTAAAGTCAGAAACAACTAGGATACTACTGTACAATGAAAGGAAAGCAAACATGAGTGGATCCGTGTTGAACACCTGGCAAGCAGGTAACTGTTTAGCAGATAAACAAGAGGAATGCTGGGACTATGTGATGGCCTAATGCACATACAACATCATTTCAGTGTCAACAGTTTCATTCCCAGCTGGAGAACCTGTGTTGCTTGTCATACTCCTCTTTTATCTTCTTTTCTACATTTCCTGTCAGTCTACACACCATCAACTGTCAAATAAAGGCAAAGTGCCAAAAATCGTCTTAAAAAAGATAGAGTTCATTTAAATATTCTTCTCTGCAGCACCTGCCAACAGTGCACTATATCGCTGTATAGCACAACTTGAATCGCAAATATGCTGCTTCTTATGGTTTCTATAGGCTCAGCGATGTAGGTACACGATGACATGTGACGACTCTGACACCACACTGTTCACTTCTGCTATTTTTAGAGCTGATGACAGAATAAAAGCTACAAAACTGCAGTATCTTCACCAAGATTAAAATAAAATATTGTACTTCGGGAACACATGATAATGCACTAACAGTACCGTATGCTCTCCTAGGAAATACAGTGACACACCACAGAAATGTGAAACTTAGTAGTTGTCCAAAGAAACCAATCTACACATCTAGAATGGTGGCTAAAAAAAAATAAAGAAACAGCTGGTAATATGTTTGCAAAGCACAGTTTGTTTCCACTCAGTGGCCACTTACTACAACATTTTGTCTCCCTGCAGCCTGACAATTTTTAAGGCATGAATTAATTCAAATGCTGGAAATGTTACACAAGAATTCCAGTTCACGCTGACCTGATGCCATTATACACAATCCATACAATGTATGTGGGATTCATAAACAGGTTTTGTAACTAATTAAATGTGGCAAATGAGTGTGTATCCTAAAGTCATAAATTGTTTTTGTGAAAGCAATTGTTCTTTTATTACTTTTATTAGTGTAAAGGGGCACCACATTAAACAAGACAATTTAAAAAATCCCTGTTTAGCACTTGAGCAGGAATAGAAATTGGTGGGATTTCAGGCATTTGGCCAATTGACTACTTGTGTCTTGATAATTGTTTTTGTCCCAGAGGCTGCGTGAATGTGCATGCTTGTCTGATGTTATTTATGACTGATGTTCACTGACAAGAATCCGCTAGCAGGTGCAGGCCATGCCGCCCAGGGGTGATCCGAGTAACACGAACCAAAGGGAAATCTGTGAAATGCAATGGAATTTGACATTTCAACACTTTACAGGCTTGGTTGTGATGCTGAGTCTTATCAGAATGTGCTGTGTATATATAAATATGCATTATGTGTACAGTTCTCCTAAAACGTGATGTTATGAAAAATAAACTAGATATATCATATTATCTGATATATGTTTATCAATCCATTTGTTAAGTTAGTATATTCCTGAACAAAAATTTTAAATTTCTAAAGGCAGTTTAAACACGGTGACGTTAACAAACTTTGCTGCTCTCTGTTCCAGTGTTGTGTTCAATATTTCATACTTTCAGTGGTTACAAGATTTCTTTAAAGCCACAAATCACAACAAATCAACACATTTATCATTGTAGACAAGAATGCCAGATATTTTTAGGGTTGTTTTGACTCAGAGTTTCTTGACACTCCCTGTTATGATTCAGAATGAGGTTGAATTTGAGGTAGAGAGCTTCTGCCGTCTAGCAGGGAATATTTTCAATTCTGCACTTTTATCAGGCCTTGAACTTTCAGGGCCTCCCAACTATTAATTTCTGTGCGTAGACAGAATGGAAATAGCAGGGCAAGCAAGTCTTATTGTTGCCCTTTAATTGGTGCAAAGGTGAGGATCTGAATGAGTATGCAATGCTGGATTACAAAGGTTATGCTTGTTTGCACTTGTGAAAACATAACTGTTATTAATTTGTACTTTTTAATTAAAGACTTAGCACTTTTAATTAAAAAATGTCAATTAGAATGTTTAGTTAAAATGGTTTAAATGAATTTGTAGTCATAACATATACCATTTTTTCTTCCATCAGTCAAGAGCTTGTGTGAGTGTGAGTTACCAGAGAGAATAAGGGATTCAAACAATAAATGCTGATTAGATTTTAACAGACATAGACACGTAGTTGGAGGTAATCCAGCAACACAGACAAGCATGATGATTAAGAAAGGGGGGTGCAGTTAAGAGAAATTACCTTTTGCTCATGAATAATTGCAGATGATATTGAGATGGTGGTCTTGAACCATCCCTATAATCAAACACAGTGCACACAATCCCACTAAAATGGGATGTTAGAGGAAAAGAATAGTAAATTCAAGTCTCCAAATGAACAATTTTAATAAATGTATAACTGGTAATTTCTGGGAAATTGTGTGATAACACTTTTGAAAAATCTAAAAATCTAAAAGAAGTTTAAGTGAACATATTATTCTAACCCTCGGTTAAAAAACAGCCTCTCCAGCCACAATAACATGCTGCCACAGATGTTCAGCTGACAAAGGTGATTAATAAGGCTTTAAGAATAGTAATTTTGAGTCTAACAATTTAAGCATAGCATTTTTGTTTTTCTGGCAATAACTGCCACACTCCATTCTTCACCCAAATATCAAACTATAATAACTGTTGGCAAGTGGCCACAACATGGAAGTAAATGTCACAAGTTCAGTAGGTCAACAAACAGCTTAGACTCATAATTCTAGTTGATATCTCTGCCTCTCAGTAGCCAGACAAACTTCATATCAAGGCTTAGCTTAGTGGTTGTGTGTGCCCATGATAAAGCTGATAAACTCTTTAAAAGAGCACTTTCGTTGCAATCTTAACTATGTGTATTAGGTTCACATAACTATACAATTTAATTTGACTTTCACAAAATAACACGGTTTTGCTTAATGCACCAGTGACGCAGATACAGGAGTTAAGTGTGTACTAGAAAGTGTGGTTTACTTTTAATAGTAGTAGGTTTCTTGGGAAATAATTAGTTTCAGAGAGACCAGTTAAACGTACAGAAACATGAAGAAAATATGCCCCACTTCCAAGACAACGTGTACTCTAAAGCCCATGTGCTCTTTTGACACATGGACCTCTTCACATTTAAGACAGAGTTAACGTGACACGTTCTTCCCTTCTGAACCGGACTCAGCAGGATTTTCTAAAGTAATGGAATGAAAGGGCTCTTTGTATTTTATATTGTGTGTTAATACATTTATGCATTTAAAGAATACTGTATGTTTGCTATCTTCAAAACCTTGAGTTTCTTTTCATAAAATGGCTTAATCTGCTTGTTGTGACAAATGAATGTAGGTTTACAGTACATGCTTCCATATACATTCATTTTAACACACAATCAAGGTATAAGCATGTATATTTAAATTGTTTAGCTTACGTCTGGTGCTATGTGTTTGGCAAACAATCCCTCACACAAGTATGTTTGCTGTACACTGAAGACATTTGGAATTTAGAAAAAAAATGACTTTGAGACAAAACTTTAAAATGCTCAATTTGAGAAAGAGGGAAAACAACCAAAGTCATTGCACAAACACTGGTCATAGCCAATAGAACAATCTGAAATGTCCGGAAAGAAGAAACAAACCACTGGTGCGCTGAGCAACATGCAATGGATTAGCCTTGAAAAACAATAGCAGGTGATGACAGAAGCATAGTGAGAACCGTGTGATGATATTACGATCCAGCCTTGCAAGAAGACTTTATGAGCAGACATGCTGAGGCCATACAACAAGATGAAATCCACCCATTAGCAGTAAGTGGAAAGTCAGGATTGAATTTTGCAAAACAAAATGTACAGAAATGAGCCATGAAAGTTGTGAAAAACAAAAGATTACACCTTAAACAAAGCGATGGTAAGCTATTTGGGAGGACCCATAGAACAAGATATCCACCTTGGTGTGTGTATGGCATGTGACTAAAATTATTCATTCATTCTTTCTGCAGTGCACATGCTCATAGAACCAAATAAATCAATTTGTCCATCTCTTTTTATTTAAAAGATAAGCTGCAATATTTCTGTTTTTATTACTTTTTGACTTTTGAACAGCATCACATTTATTTCCATGTAGTCCAGCTAGAATCAAGTTACAGTAGTTATAAGATGCCTCAGACATAAGACTCATGTTTTTCATGGTTACAAGGTTCAATCATATAGAAATATATAAATATTTCTTCAAATATCAGTCTGACATCTTATAATTGGCACCTTTGCAATGTGTGGGTTTAAACAATGCACAACATTCAATTGGAGTACTGCAGCTGAAAAACCAGTGAGCTGCAGCTTGTTTTAGGTTAAATGCTGCAGGCTCTGAATTGTAACAAGTGGTTTCAATTAGTTAAACATATCTGAAATTTTCTGCACACCAGCAAAAGATGATTGTAATTACTAACTTTACCTTTGGTGTTTTAAGTATGAACAGCTGAAGTTAGAATATTTTCTTGGAGGCAGACTTCACTTATGACCAACAGAAAAACACTCTCAGCTGTAGTGCCCACATTACAGGTTTTGTCCTCCTGCAAACAAACTCCTCTTCTGAGGTTGTCAGAGCACAACTTCACTTCAAACACTCTGAATCACTTTACTATGCAACTGGAGTCAGCTGTGTGCACTTTGCTCAGAACCAGGGGAGCCTGAACACTGCTGGGACCTAATAATGCTCTACATGGTTGCCATGACAACAGACGCTGATGCAAAATCCATGGTGCTAAAAAAGTGGTAGAGCAGCTAACCCCTGATTTTCCTCATTCGGACGGTATCTGGCTGGTTGAGTGGTGAAACTTATGCATTCCAATATCAATTTTCTGTTCAGTCTATTTTTTACACAATAATAAATGAACTGGCTTTTATCCAGTCAGGCTAAAAACAATAGCACCACTTCTGTTAACTAAACTGAAACACTTGTTCAACTTTTATATTGTGGATTATTTGCTTATGGACAAATTTAACCTGTAAATCACTTAAAAAAATTCCATCTGATGATTTTCTGCATTTACCTGTGGAGACTTTCATATTAAGTAGTTTTACATTTAATTGACTCCTCACTAATAATGGTTCTGATCAATTGATTCGTGATTAGTGGATTCATTTACAGAGAAGATGGTTCCTTTAATGTTTTAACTGTATTTGTTCCCATTATAAATTCAATTTCTATATATCAGAATACAATAACTTGTTTCCATCATCTAACACTGATCTGCTCATGAGGAAAGAATGCCATGCATGGTTAGTGTATGTATGTTTCCACTGTGCCTGTGTGGGTGCACCATTTCACTCCTACAATCAACTGACATGCAGGTTAGGTGAAATGTGAGCTCTAAATTGTAGGTGTGATTGTGAGTGTGAATGTGTTTACAGCATCTCTGATAGACTTCAAACCATGCACACAGTAGTTGACAGGCTGCGTGCCTTGCTATACACAATTGTTACAGGTTTGAGCCTCATGTGGCCCTGAACAGGAAAAGGACAAGTGGTTTAGAAAATGGTCAAATATCCATTGTGCATAAAAACAAAACACTGTGATGTTAAATGCTGTTCAAATTTTATAGGGACATATAAGGACAAATTGTTGGGCAAATCACAATAATAAAAACCCTGTAGCGCTCACGCAATTGTTTAAATCTTCACAGTGCAGTGCATTATTAGTTGAAGCAGCTATGGATACAAACAAGTGCCCAGGATTTGTTGGCAGCGTTAAGTTGTTCTCTGCCCAGATACAACCTTGTAGCGTTTCCAGCCTCAGTGCTTAAATGGTGAGACGAAATGTATCAGCTCAAGCATCACTTTTACGCTCTCCCCTGCCATTTAATCACCTTGTCATTTTCACCTCTCAAGTCCTAAATTCTCCTTTCTTAATTAATTTTCCCCAAAGTAAAGAAAGTCAAATCAGACTTTTCTGATTTTTAATGTTATAGATTTTTTGTCACATGACTACATAGTTACATACAATGTCAGTGATATTTTGGTAAGGATGCAAGCACTGACATGATTCATCCATTCACTGCACATTCTCTTGTCATTGTTTCATTTCCATACCCACCAGGGTGTCTCTGTGTTTCAGATCCTGCCACCTGGTTTCCATTCACCTCTGTCTAAACTGTTGCTCACCTCCTGCAAACAACACCCGCACTTATGCCTGCCACTCACCTTCAGTCTCCCAGATTCTTCCCACTCACTCCCAAACTTCATGCCAGCATTTGCTTCCATGTTTTTATGACTATGGATCTTGTCTTCGCCTTGTCTGGTAATCTCCTCAACCTTTTATTTAATCTCACCTGAAGATTACTTTGTTCTTGCTTGCTTCAGTTTATTCTTATTCTTGCTTGCTTCAGTGATTTTTATTTAATTTCATTATTAGTTTATTAAATTCTGTTATTCTGCTGCAATGGTGTCAACTCATGTTTTGTACTCGTGTCCTGTATGTTACAAACACATGTTGTTTATGTGGAGTGGAAGAATGAACCCTAAAGAAGTGTATCACCTTAGAGATAAGAATAAAATATCAAATAGCAACTTATTTATCAAGGTACAGCATGTTATAAATACATACAGTGAAAGTGGTCCATAATTAACTGTCAGTGTGTGAAACATATTAATTTATCTAGCTAAGAAGTTATTTGTACCACTGAGCTCAATGACTTTGTGTATTTTAAGAACAGATGATCAACTTCATCTGAAACAGCAAAATACAGTAAGCATATATTTAGTTAAGCAGGCTTTAAATTACATTTTGTCCTCTGTGCCCTTTTCAGATTGAACACTGATGAATTGCATTTAATATTCCTGTAAGGCTCTTCAGATCTGACGTACTTGCTCTTTTCAGCAGCTTACACTAGTCACGTTGAAGTACTTAGCTTTTCTGAGAATGTTTTTTAATTCATTATGGCAAAATGTCAATAAAAGTCATATTACTTCGTTATAGTAGTCTTTTGTTACTGGGATGCTTTTGAAATCACTCACTAAGGATGAAAAACTGTTCTGAATCTCTTTCCATCCTTCCCTTGTTTTTCCTCTGTAATAGCATATTCTTTACAAAGGACATAAAGAGATGGATTTATGTGTAACATCTGACACGTAGCCTGCTACAGTTTAGCAGGTAAGTGATAACATTACTGCTGCAGCAGTGGTTTAATGGTCAATCAATTAAGTGGCTGCATAGGATACTTAAGCCTAATTAAGTATAGGCTAATAAACTTAAAATTGTGTGTTTTGCATTAATCATGTATATTGATGTTTGATTATGCAAGTTAAAAACTATATATACATTTGAAATTATTTATATCATGGATGGTGGATTTCTTTTCTTTCCTAAATCCCAGGTGAACTGTGAGATTGTTGACGAGCTTTGATTTCAAACATCCCTTAAGTTCCCACTGCATTCACATTTTTATAAAAAATGCTCATGGTGCTTTATCAAAAATGTAATTTAGTTAAAAGGGTATATTTCCTGTATGTATGTGTGTTTAAATGCTAAATACATACTATGCTGATTGGCAGGCAGTCCTGTCTCTCCTGATCCAAATCTGCTCAGCAGAGGCAGTCCAGAAGGTGTCTCAGTTGCCTGGCTGGAAGGATTAAAGATGGCATCAAACAGTAATCTGGGATCTGTTCATTATAGCTCCTTTTATAAAAGGGAAATATGGATGTGAGTTATGCAAGTTGAACAGAGGAAGAAAACTTTGGAGGTAGTTAAATAGCACAGGAATAAAAACTATTCTTGAGTTACATTAATTTAGCTAATTGTTAGATTTTCATCAAGTAAAAAACTTTGGTAAACGGTATTTATTATATTTATTCACAAAGTATGGTTACATTCTTGATTGCATGACAATAACAACAGTAACGCTGGGTCTTGATAATCAGAACAATTTAATGCCACAATTTAATAGCAATTTCAGTGCATTCATTGAAAAGATCTGGCTGATTGAAGCATAAACATAATGCGCATCAAGTGCAAACTTCTTTTTACAAATCATTTGCGTCACAGTTTATTTTAGGTTTCAGTGAAGCACTTCACACGTAAGTATTATACAAACGTTTAGGCCTGTAACAGTTTTAACAGCATTTGTCCTCAGATAATAAATTATCCTATTTATTAATCTCTCTGGCAGATGTTTAGTGGAATCCTCATTATCCCTGTCCCTCATTAACTATATATTGTACATACAGATATACATTTAACATATTGTAAATGCAGTGCACACTGCAGATAAAAGACAATAATGGCTTTGGATAATAGTAGTGTGTAGTAGTTTGAGCTAGATGTGGGTTTTTTCCTGTGAATCTGAGCAGTGCTGACAACACTCGGTTATATTTCTCACGTTGTCTATTGGTTCCTGCTCTGACTTGATTTTCTGCACCTCTCTCTCCCTCTCTCTCCCTCTCTCTCTCTCTCTCTCTCTCTCTCCCTCTCTCTCTATCTATCTCTATCTCTCTCTCCCTC
>OMLM01008060.1:51703-80272 GCA_900302695.1 Helostoma temminkii
TGAAAGTATGTTGAAGAGCATGTCAAACAGACAATAAAAGTATCAAGGTTGAGTCTTGCACCAGGGGGCACTAAAAAACTGCATGTTAAAAGTGTTCAAACAAACAGATGTTTCATTTCAGGCCATTTATCATGAGAACATGGAAAAAGGAGAACAAAAAGTGATTTTTCTTGTGTAGCAGAACAGACAGAAAATGAAAAAATATTCACAGCTCTGATCATTTCTTTGTTGCTTTCAAGAAATCACAAGAAAAACGGTCATTGTCGCTGCAAGACCATATATTCTGTTGTCTGGATGATACATTGAGCTTTATAATACATAATACAGTGGACAGGCATATGGTGGACACCAAATTACATTATAATTGATGATGCTTTTAATACAGACTGAAAAACAACTTGCCGACGGTTCTTTGGGAAGTTCTCAATTTATTTTGCTTATCATCCAACAGTAGCTTGCTTCCCCAGTCCAACTTAGAACAAAGTGAATGTCCTAGATTTTCATTTGAATAGTCATTTGTTGCGTCCAAAAGTTGCCTTTTACAGCTTTTCCAATTTCAATCTGCCTCTCCAACTTTACTTCACCTTTCATTGTTTCCTACAGTGCACACAACCTGATGCTTTGTGACTATGATTCACTCAGCCTAATTACTATACTACCCCATGTCATTTAGTATCAATATTACCTTACATGGTCATATAATGCTTTTTGTGTTCTGATACTACATATACAGATGTGAACAAAATTGTTGGTACCTTTCTGAAATGATGTGAAACTGCCTAAAGAAATACAGTAAAACACTATAATAAGTAAAATAAGATTTACTGTAAATTAACAAAAGAACATAACCAAGCTTGTTCCACATTAGGTACAGTGTTCTTTTCTGTATGCTTCATTTTTGCATCTGTAAACATAGAGTTCCATGCATTTTGGTATTTTTTTATGATTTGCTCTCAACAGTGGAGTCCTCCTCAGTTGGCTTAAGTCCACTTTTGCTCAAACAGTGACATCTATTGCTCATGTACTTTGACCTTGGAGTTCACCTCTAATTTCTTTGGAAGTTGTTCTATTAACCATTCGCATTATCCATCTCTTCAATTTGTCATCAAGTTTCCTCTTGCAGCCACGTCCCTGAGGTTGGCTACAGTCCCGTGGACCTTAAACCTCTGAATAATATGTGCAACTGTAGTCAAAGGAACATCAAGCTGCTTTGAGATGGTCTTATAGCCTTTTGTTTGTCTATAATGTTCTCGCTAATGTGGTGGCGTGGTGGTGTAGTGGTAGTCGTCTCACTGTCGCTGTGTCTTCATGGGTCTTCTCAGGATAATCAGTTAGGTCTGTATGTCAGCCTTGAGATAGACTGGCGACCTGTCCAGGGTGTACCCCGTCTTTCGACCAGTGACAGCTGGGACAGCTAGCACTCCCGTGACCCTTAATAGGAAAAGTGGTTAGGATGATGCATGGAAAACAGCAGGCATCTTGGTGACTGAGTGGATAAGTTGTCCACCAGGAACTGCATTATGTTGACTTTGAGGTCAGCTGATCTGCTGTTGACCATCTGCTGCACGCTTTCAAGAGGTAAATGCTGTGTATAATTATCCATTTCTGTCTCTATGACCACATTTGGATTCTAACTCTGTGATCAGCTGTTGCAATCTACTTTGCCAACAAGCCCTGGCTGGAATACTTCTTTAGTATGCCAGTGTACAAAAGCACAGGCTTGGATGATTACAGCTCCTAGGTTTCACTAGCGCTCACTGGTGACATAACCTGGGGCTATGTTTCATATTCTTTCTTTTTTAAGAGCCCTAGACTTGCTCTTTGCACAGCAGACATTGCCCCTACCCTTTACCTTTCAGGTCTCAAATCCACATTTTACAGATCAGTGAGGTCCCATGGCACGTGCCCACACAAGATGTGAGCATCATAATGACAACTACTGGCACAGGCTCCAATCTAGTGAAATGTCTATGCTAGAAATGTGTGGGTGGTGTGAGACTGTAAACAAACAACATAATGTCTTGCTACTCCTGCACCATTTGTCATGTCAGTGGGTAGTGTTCCTTTGTTACTCATTTGTATCCATTAATGTCACAGGAGCTTATTAATAACAGGCCTGTGTTTTTACTGAGATTTAGTGATCAAAACAATTTAGGTCTGAATACAGGATTTCAATCACACACAGCAGCAGCTAGTGGAGGTCAATACTCTGACTCCTGCACTTTATAGTTGTGTGATATAAATGCCAAATAGGTAATGTGCTTACATACTGATCCACACATTCCACATAGAGAAAAGCACGACGTGTTTGTGTATTACAGTGAAATCAACTTTTTAGCTTTAATTTGTAAAGTTATATATCATTACCCAATAAAGGCTAGGGACACACTATCTGTTTCAATCATGAACTATAATAAAAGAGTGCCATGGCACAGCATAATGGAAAAGACTGAGACAGAGAACCACAAAAATAAATGGTTTGATTATATCTCTAGAACTAATACTACTGTCATTCATGAACTAGGTCAATGTTGAATCTCCTTGTACCTTCAAATTAGCAACTGACATAGTTTAGACAAAGAGCCTGTCACGTAATCAGACTGAATTGAAAAATGCCTGGTTGGTGATAACACTACCACCATTACTTGCTACAGTGATTGCAATAGAAATCTTAAATTAAATAAAAATCTCAGTCCAAATGTTCCGGTTCAAAACTCTTTTATTAAATGCGTGGGAAACAGTACATCAAGACAATCTTCCAAGAACAAATGAGTCTACAGGAAACAGGATATATGTATATGATTCTTATATAAACACACTCCCATAACTTGGTCTCAAATACACCCAATATCTCTCTAAGGAGAGGAGTTACCAACAGACATTCATGCACATAATTAAAAACACACCTACAGTCAGTTCTCGATTCCATATCCATTCTCACAAGATACAAAGCACCTCATCTTAGGTTAACTTGACTCATATCTTTCCATTCTCCGAAAAAGGTACTTCATTGTTTGAGCTATTATGATTCTGGCTATAATAGATTCACACACTTCTACATAAGATGACACAATGCATTAAATTAATTATAGACTGAGGAAATGAATTACTTTAGTTGCATGCAATAGATACAGCATTTGATCAGCATAATATAATTCTATTTGAGCTGAAGACACAAAAGCAAGCGACCATATGGTAATACATTTCCACACAGCCAGATGTGGCAAATTATTCACAGTGCTCTATTATGGACAATTTCTTGGCAGTTTCTGATCATGTCAGTCAATGTAGTCATAATTCAAAAACAAAGTGGAGTTCGTGGGCTTAATATTTATGTAACAATAGGAATAACTAATTCTAATTTGATTTGTGAAATACATACTGTTTAAACATTGTGTGCTGGTTTAATTTTAAGTGCAGCAGTGCGAAATTTCAAGTCATTCAGTTTACAAGTGGCAGTGGTTGTGATGTAATTGTGTTTACAACAGTAGCTGCATAATAAATTGTACATTTCACATCTGAGTGATTTTATTTGTATTCATTTTGTCAGCAGTGTGTCTTTACACATGGTTTGGTGATGAATTTGTAAAAGCACGGTGGGGCATGTGATTTTGTTTTTTGTGGTTAAAACAATCCTTGTGCCACCTGCCACAAATGGTCTCTCTAGCACCGAGACACAATACAGTTCCCACAGTCTCTCCATTTAATTGGCAAACAAAGTCTAAAAATCATTCAACTTCAAGCTGTTAAAGTATAAAATGAATTAGCTCCAATTGTCCATATTTGGTTACATTGGTGCCTGCATCATTTAAGCGGGTCAGCAATCTGTAAAAATGATTTTTATGATGACCTCTTTTATGGTTGGATATAAATGTTCTCAACCACTTTTTGCTAAATTTTCCACTTTGTGTTTTAGGATCTGGCCACTGTATGTGCTGGCTCTTTGACATGACTGAGTGATGAATGAACCTGAGCCATTGTTAACAGTATTGCTGTGCACCTGTGCTTTTCAGCAGAAAAATGTATGTTGTGATAAGGAACGATAAAACGACTGCACTGCAGGTGGGAACATTTATTATCTGAAAGAGCAATTTTACAACCACTGGGGAAATGTAATCTTAATGATATTCACAATTGGTGGTTTGAATTAATACAGTATGTAATTACACCTACTACATGTAGTAATTAGAGTTCATTCGTTGTACTGTCATCCTGGGTTTAAAAATGTTTAGACATAAGCTTGAACTTTTGAATAGTATATTGTTAAGAGTTCCTACTTTAATCGTTTTATAACCTATTCTTTAACTTATTCTACACCCAGGTTATTATCGTCATGTCTTTTACAAAGGACACTTTGACAGAACGTGTAATTACTAATCTCAATTCATATTTAATCAAACTCTGAAATTAAAGGCCCGTAAAACATGTGTAGGCATCATTTGTGTCAGTGAGAACTAGTGGAAATCCTGTGTCTGTCTGTATGTGTGTGTGTGAGATAGAGAGAGCGCATGTGAGGGTTCCTCTTTGGGTTTATTTATTCAGTTTTATGTTTCTTTAGAGTAATTCAAATCCCATAAGCACCCATAACTCCCTCAGGTCATACTTTATTATCTACCGCTCTACCCCATCTTTATAGTATTAAGTTGTGGCCCATATGAGATTTGACAAAGTCTAATCTCTCTCAGGCCAGCTAAGTTCAATCCTCAAGAAAGGCCTCACACACATCACACAATTTTTTGTGGAGCTATTTACAAAAGCTTTCTTATGTAATGCAGAAAAACCGTAATGAAAACCTGGCAATGCAATCATTGTTTAATTGATCTAATACTATACAAAAAGAATCACACATCATCGCACACCATTTTAAGACTGTGCTTGAAGCAAAACTCAACCAAAACACACAATTTCACTTTTAAGTTGTTTATTTGTTTGTGGTAAAGGAAAAGTTTTCTGAGTAATGACACACAACAGTACCTGTTCAACAAAGGAGACAAATCATGAGATTTTTTTCTTTTCTATCTATGTTTTCGAAATGGTATCCTTAAAGGCTCTTATCATATTTTTACAAACACACTAGTATGTACTGTACATTTCAGCATAGAGATGGAAAGACTTGTTCAACATATTGAGCATCTCACCAAATGCATGCTGGAATAGGATCAAGACCCCTGTGATCTTACACAGAATGAAGCAGGTATGGAAAATGGATATATAAATAAACAGCATGCATCTGGCCAAATTGTAGTTGTCACTATAAATTGGATCTACACATACATAAAAGAAAAAAAGAAAATAAAAAATGACCTGTTCACACTAAACATACAATAACAGCTATTTTATACCATCAACATATTTTTTTGTTTGTTGTTTTTGTCTTTTAGACTACAAAGCTAATAGTATGTCTTTCACCATCAAAAACATTTAAAAAGAAAGAAACTAATAAATAAATAAAAACACAATGCCACTTGGCACATATTGTATTTATAGTATTTTCTTTCTTGTATGCTTTGTTTTTATTTTGAATGTTAAAACATCATCAACAGGTTGTTTATGGAGATGTATTCAAGTCAGAAATTAGAGGTGAAGGAAAGAAGGAGTTATTCATTTTAGGTGTGAATTTCCAGCTGCTGACTACTTTACATTGCAAAATTAATTTCCGAGTCGGTGTGGAAATATAAAAAAAATGTTATAGGTTTGTGAAGTGCCTTCTAATATGCCCTGTGGAGAGTTACATTGTGTTTTTGCTTTTTAATTCACTGAGCTCACTTTTCTTGCCCTTAAGGACAAACAGCAATTTTTCAGGTGCTTTCAGCAGAGTAACCAGTTTATGTTTGCAAATTGATTTCATTCAGCTGTGAAAACAGCTTTGATCTGTGAAAATGTCCTCCCTTTGTGATTTTATCCTATACTAATGCACCATTACACATGTATTTTTTAAAAAAGAGAGAAAGTTGCTGGTGTCCTGGTGGAAGAGATTAATTTATTGCACTTTGTGCCTAAAAACTAAGGACATAAGTACCACGATATTGAGAATATTTACCCACTCTGGTGTTTTTCAATTATTCTGACACCTTTGTCTATTATGCTGGTGGATTAGACCTCTTCTCAGTTTGACATCATGCTGCATATAGGGAAAATGTCTTAGAACAGCCTCAGAACCTGTCACATAATGGCAGCAGGCATCATACCATAATCCCAGATTATGCTTTGAAGCAGGTTTACTCAGTGATTAATCTTGGAAGCTATGCGACATTTACTATTTATCTATATGTAGCAGTGTTTAGCTGTGATTTTCAATTCCCTGAGTGAAGAATTTGTCCTATGAAATGAAAGGATGGATTAGACGCTTCCTGCGGGTGGTCTTCTTCCTTCCATGCTTACGTCCTCTACCAGAGGCCTGGGAGCTTGAGGGTCCTGCACAGTATCTTAGCTGTTCCTAGGACTGTGCTTTTCTGGACAGAGATCTCTGAGTCACTCTCCCAGTTTGGGGGTCACTGCCCCAAGTGTTCTGATAAACACAGAAACCACTGTTGCCTTCAATTTCCACATCTTTTGTAGTTCTTGTCTCAGCCCTTAGTATTTGTGAAGCTTCTTGTGTTCCTTTTCCTGATGTTGCCATCGTTTGGGTTCTCTACATCAACTACTATGTCTATCTTCCTCTGCTTGTCAACCACTACTATGTCCAGTTGGTTAGCCAAAACCAGTTTGTCTGTCTGTATTTGGAAGTCTCACAGGATCTTGGCTTGGTCTTTCTCAACCGCCTTTGGGGGTGTTTGACTTTGGCACCTCCAGCCCATACTCGGCACATATGTTCCTGTACACCATGCTGGCCACTAGATTATGGCATTCCATGTCCCTCAAAATATTCTACTTATAAAGACAGAATGTATGTTAAATATTGTATACAATAAGATGTATATAGCTGCTGTTTGTGTGTACTTTAATTTAGTTTTATTTAATTAAACCTTACTTACTGAGTGAAAAGGTGAAACAATGAGAAACAAATATAGTTAATTTAGCTTGACTTCACTGAATAAGTTAGTCAGTGAAGATATGAAAATAATGTACTTTTTTTTCAAGAATAGCCACTTTTACAGATCTATAGTATGCTAAGGTTAAGCTGCAGGGGACAGGGATGTTAAAGAGACATTATGTACACCCTGTCTGTGGCTCAAGAGGGAGAGAGGGTGGTTTACCAACCACAGGGTTAGCGGGTTGACTCTTGTTCACATGTCAAAGTGTCCTTGGGCAAAACACTAAACATCAAAATGGATCTAAAATCAGTGTTTTATAAATTATTGTTATGGATATTGATTTTTCATGCAAGAATAAACACACCCCACTCATTTTTCTTACAAAACTGAAATATCAAAACCTTTTAATTTGAGCTACTAATTTTATCTTAAATATATTTTCTGATTTATATCTTGAAAAGTTACTGTATAATTTGAATCTGGAAACTGATTCAGCAAGTAAAATCATATCTTGTTGAAAACTATTAGCACCTTTATGTATCAGAAAGTATTGACTGCATGTGTTTTTGGAAGTTTGGGCAAAATGTCTTTGCAATGGCTTGCAAGACACCTTTTGTACATGTGACAGCCATCTTTTTATACTGTGCATAAGATGATGTTATTTAACAGTTATAGTGTTATTAGTCAGATATTAGCCATGTGTTTTGTTTGTCCAACAGTATAATATTTTATGCAACTCCAGGTATTTAAAACCATTATTACCACTTGAGATAAAACAGATTCGTATTCACCCTTGGCTGCATCTGCTTTTTAGTTTAAGTCCTCTCTTCACTGCAGATAATATTGGCTAAATAGCTGCAGGCAACTATTTCATTGCAAGTTTTAGGGTGCAAACTTTGAGTAATGAGAAAAATTTCCAATAATTATGTATTGTGACCATAAAGGTCTGACAACATGATAAATGATTAGCCTGTAGCAGCCGCAAGCAGTTCAGATTTAGCATTCTGTTTCTTGGACAGCATGTGAATAAAGAAAGGATGGATTTTTCAGATTGAATAAGAAGAGATGGAGGACTACACAAATGCACAGACATAACAGAAGGAGGGCATGCACTGAACATCAAAACCTCTGGCTGAATAACATTGATTATCCTGTTACAATGGCACCTGTCAAGTGGTGGGAAATATCAGGCAGCAAGTGAACAGTCAGGTCTTGAAGTTGATGTGTTGGAAGCAGAAAAAAATGGCAAATCTAAGGACCTTAGAGACTTTGAAAAAATGGAAAGTAGTGATGTCTAAACGCATGGGTCAGACCATCTCCAAAACAGCAGATCTTGGAGGATGTTCCACAATGATCAATAACTAGCAAAAACGGTACAATAGGGGAGAATTGGTCAATCAGCACAAGGTTAATACACATCCAATGCTCACTGAGTCCAAAGAGCTACTATAGCAGAAGAATGAAATGTAATGCTAGCTATGACCAACAGATGTCAGAACAAACTGCCAAAAGCACCTACAGAGGCAACCTTAGCATCGATGGAAGGAACAGGACACTTTCTGGAAGTCCCAAATTGCAACTGAACAACCTTGTCTCCTGAAAGTGATGTTCTTGTACAACTGCAATTGTTAATGAATGAAGCACCACATTTGCATAGCGGAGGAGAATTGCAACAAAGTGCATGGCGGGCGTGTAATGTGCAGGCTCAGAGCTGATTTGGGAGGTCTATCTTAAAACGGTGGTTTTAATGTTGTGGCTGATGTTGTATGTGATGGTGGTGTATTCAATTAAATTAGGTGACAAGCCTTGAAAATGTCATTCTATTCCTCTGCTGTAAAAGAAAGCCAACAATTAAGAAACCTGATTAAATTCTGACCATCTCCTAAGGACCACATGCTGCATTTAAAACATTTGCCAGTTTAACTGTGGAATCTAATTAGAACAAATGACTTGTGGATCAGGTACAACTTGGTCTGCTATGCTGAATTTCCAATAATGGAAACAGAGGAGATTGGGTGGATCAAGTGAAGTGGGAGAGAGAGAGAAAGAAAATACATATAGAAAACAATACAATACAGAAAATTGAGGTACAGTTACATTCAAAAGTACTTGGGCAGTTTGAGTTTTACGATTTTGCCTTTATAGACCACCACAATGGGTTGGAAATAAACCAATCAAGATGTGACCAATGTGTGGACTTTCAGCTTTATTTTAAAAGCTTTCACAGAATTGTGGCATTTACCTTTAGGAAATACAGCTATTTAAAGCAATGTGTCTCATTTTTCAGAAGTTCAAAAATATTTGGGCAATTAAGTGAAAAGAAGTCAATTGATATCAGATATTGAGTTGGCATTTGACAGCTGTTTGACTGGATCTACCAATATGAAATACAAGGAAATTTCAGTGCAAATGAATGAGGCCATCATTGGCCTAAAAAAACAACATAAATCTATAAGAGATAGCAAATTAACTCTGTAGGTGGATCATTGTCAAAATCTACAAACAGGACACACCTTCATGAAGGTAAACACAGAGAGGTTTGCAGTGCAAAGGCAGTGTTATGACATGGGCATGCATGTTTTCCAGTGGAACAGGCTCACTGGTGTTTACTGATGATGTGACTGCTATTGATATTGTAGCTCTCCCAGTTATCTAACTGAGGGTCATTGTTAATTACTGTGACACTAAACATCAACATTTGATAATGGGCAGGAAATTTACAGCAATGTCAAAAAGGTCACCGCTGGACTGGTTTACACTGTCATGCAAACCATGCCTCCCTCTCCACTGCTGAGAGTTTCTAACAAGACAGTTGAGAACTGTGCAGTCAGTGAGCATATTAACGCTTTTACACCTCAAACCAGGACACGGTGTGTCTCCACTGGATTGAGGCTTTCTTTATTTTTTTAACCGTTTATTGTTTTAACCGTATAAATCTGGATGATTATTTGTATTTGTATGAGCTGCTTCATCAAAACATGACAGTAACTACACTACTTTAATCAGTGGCAGATTCAGCAATTTAGGAGCCCATTTTAAACATCTGTTGTTTTCCATCCTTATTTATATTAGAAAGCCTGGGCTTTTCTCCATTCCTCATTTGCATGTAATAGGTACTACTTGTAAATCCACACCCCTCTTGATTTTTAAGAATCCAGTACTTTACCTGAATTGAAATAGCTTGTTTTCTGTGTTGGGTTAATGGTTAATATGGGGACTACTACTCACTAGTTGTTGATATCACTTTCATCACTTTGTTAATTATCTGTATCAGCATGGCTTGAGCAACCAGGAACATTGGTTACGTACCGTGACCCTAGCTTCTGTGAATTGTGCACATCCCCATGGGCTTGTTCTATGGTTCTTATCCTTCCTCAGCAGCTGAAGAGAAAATTCTCAACGCCCAACTGGAGTGGGCCCTTTCATCTGACCCAAACTGAGTGGGCAGGATCTTCCCTGAAAACCAAGCTTTCCTTTAGCCAGCTCAGGGACCAGTGGGCCCGAAGCCCAGGGGACCGGGCACCTCTCACAGAAGCTTGGGTTACAATACATAACCAACATTGTGTTTTATTGTCTCTATGGTTCAGAGTGAAAGCAGGAGATGTTCCACTCCCCAATGGGCCGAGAGACAAAAGTCGACCAATCTGTAACCACAAAACTCATGTAAAAACCTCCAGATGGGCAGAAAGTCCAGATGGGCATCAGCACAACGCAAACTAAAGAACACAACATGTCCTTCTGCATCTCTCTGTTCTGTTCCTCTCTGTTACTGATTATAAATTCATAATGATAATAATAATAATAATGATACTGCAAACAACATTAATGTTAAGGTTGCTACCCTTGGCAGTGTTGCTACTGTACAAACATTTTACTTTTCTCCTGCTTCTTTCTGAATCACATCTGTGGCTCACCCAACACGGTGTAAGTAACAGAGGAACACACAGGACATTGTCTTCTCACACCTCTCAGAAAGGTGAGAGGAGGTGTGAAAAGAGATCTGTCACGAAGCCCTCGTGATAAGATAAAATAGCTGCAGCATAAACCTTAATGGTGCTGAAAGCCAAAGCTGCTGTGCTGGAGCGGGACATCATGACCCAGGCCCTGATCACGGTTATCCCGCCAGGACGAGAAGGACATGTGGCAAGGAGACGAAATTTCCTTTCTTCTTCCTCCGCTGACTCTCATAGGAGGCTTGAAGGATGGTGGGGAGGAGCATGTGAAGACAGGCTGGGCTCCAGCGGGGAAACAGTGAGGAAGCCATCCACTGTGAAACCATTCACCTGGGCGCTCTCCTGGGAATCCTGGGTCAGTCTGAGGGGAATGGGAAAACCATACTATTCGGACACAGATGAGATGATCTTTGGCAACTCCTGCAGCAGCTGATCTATCACTGGTGGGGTAGTGGGGTAGAAGATGCTAGTGATGCTAGCTCCCACGAGCTGCACTGGCTCATCCTCTGTGAAGGGATGCAGCGGCGCAGACCCAGACCCATGCAGTCCATTGTAAAGCTGGTGGTGCAAGGAAGGATAAGACCCATAGAGCAAAACAGTTAGCTGCTCCACTTCACTGATATATAGTATTATTAGCAACTAACACTGATGATACTGCAAACAACATTAATGTCAAGGTTGCTACCCTTGGCAGTGGTGCTAGTGTACAAACCTTTTCCTTTTTCCTGTTTCTTCCTTTTTTCAGAGTTACGTGGGTAATTTTGCATACATTTTTAATAATTTTTTAAGTTGCACACAGAGTCTACTACTCATCACTTTCTGTTTTACACCTTTCTGCAGATGTGCTGATGAAATAAATAAAGTGGGGACTGAGGGGGGCACTAGGTACTCATAAATAGTAGGTATTCCGATGCCTTTTACCATATTGATTTTTGTAATGACATGACTTAGTAATGAACAGTAAAAAAAAAACTAAGCTTAACTGTAAGTTTATTAGGTGTTCATCAGGGAGCCCCTGGTATTTGCCGGCTCAGGGCAATTGCTAACCTTTGTCTAATGTTAAAAACCCCCTCTGCATTTGATATGTGCATTTTTGTCAGATCAGAAAGTGCAAACATTAATAGCCTTTAGTTCTGATGTTCAAGGTGTAAAATTGTAACTGTGATCTTTTTTCACACCTCAGCCCACAACAGAGCAAAATGTGTTGTTGTTAAAGCAGGATACAGAGTGACCATAGTTTTGATAAATTGTTTGTCACTGTCAATCTCACAACTCAGTATGAGTGCAGACTGATTTATATTGCAGTATCAGTAATTTTCATAAATTGGTAGATAAGGGTTTGCAGATACTACAGATAAATAAGAAAAAAGGACGTGAACATAAATAGAAGTAATAACATGTGTTTTCACAAAGAAAGCGACAAAAAAGCACAGACATTATTTTGGAAAGTCAGATGCGGACAAGGTCCATGAGAACACTATGCTGAAAAGGGGCTCGAGTTAAAGAACTGACTTGTGCGGCAACACTAACAGAGAGGAACAGAACAGAGAGATGCAGATAAACAGCCAGCTGCACAGTTCATTATGACTTATTTTAGTGCATGCAGTTAGCCCAGCACTTCATTGAGGGGGACAGCTAGATCATGCCCTTGTGAAACAGTAGCACTGGGTGGATTTGGAACTGTAGTGCAACAACAAGTTCTTGTCACATTGTCACACTAGGACTTGTCATATGTTGCTTCCAGGGACTAAAAAACCAAAACACAACAGCACATCAGAGAGTGTCTGCAGAGGCTGGACGTTGATTATATATTTTAGAGGACACTACATGGATACATGAGTCAGTTGTGTTCTGGACTTAGAATGGATAGAAATATATTTGCAAATCAACCATTTCTCCAGGATACTCCCAGTATTATATTCCATTGCAGTTCCAAAGCACTTTTGTGATTTTGTACCACATGCACTAAGAATATGAATGTAGGCAAACAAAGTGCCAGACTTTCATATCCGAGAGAGGACTTCATATCCTGGCCTTGTCTGTGGTTATCTATTACCACACTTTTTAGTAAAGGTAAAGGTTAATAAAGTCCACATCCTGCCTTGAATTTCATGTAATTGTTGACTTTTTTAATATTAAGCCAAGATCTTTCTCACAATACTCTTAATGCTTATGCTTACACATGGCCATAATAAAACATTAATTGTGATTTAGTTTCTTTAAGATGGCACTGATAATGCAAGAGCAGATGGCAGCAGGAAAACTAATTAAATATGTTAAGACGAATCATCTTCAAGAGCTGTTTCTGAGGGGTCTATTGAGAGGAGAATTTGCTGATTTGGAGGACTTAGATAGGTTTATTTAAAAAAAATCTGTTGTTATTCCTATTAATAAAATGTAATTAATGAAGTTTCATCAAGCCTACCCTCATATATCAAAGTCAAATCCCATCCTTAATCTAAGTGCAGAAGGGTTAAAACACCAAAACCAAAAGGTTTAATTTAGTTCCACTTTGAAAAACAAGAGTTGCAAGTATGACTGCAAGAGGTTGCTTGGAAAGCTTCATATAAATACTGTACATAAACTGTATAGAAAGAATAATAATAACAATTATTATTATTGTTGTCGTTGTTGTTTTTATTTGGCTATTATTTTTTATTATTATTTTGCTTAAACCATCACCTTGTCATGTATATAATAAGAGGTAAATGTGCAGATGATTAGGGAGCAAAAACAACCATCATACATTAAAAAAAAATAGAGATCTGAGGGCATAGTGGCTAACATATTTTTCTTCTACTTCTAAGTAGAAGCATTGTCATTACTAACTAGCTAGGAGTCAGCCTCTACATATCACAACCAGGCTACTTCTCAGTATGTGGGTACTGGAGCTGCTGTTGCTGCTGTGCCCTACAAGCTAACTAACTGGCTGTTTGCCCAAACGAGAACAGTGGCAGTTGCATAAGCAAGCTTGATGTGGGTAGAGGAATCAGACGCAGATCCTGCTTTGTAATGCTGAGATGTCCAATGTGTAATTGTTTTTGACATCCCATTTGCTGTCTCTAGCAGCTATTTAGTGATAAAGAGAGCCCTGCTATTTAACTTGGAGTTTTTTGTGATATTGTGTAGGCCTGTATCCAGAAGATTATGTAATTGTCAATGTGTGAGATATGTTTTGTTGTGTTTATTGGTGTGCATCATTCCAAATAACATAAATGTCAGAAAAAAGGTGAATAATATCAGTGCTTCATTATTGACTTTACGTAGGAGGCTTTGTGGCAGCTTGAGTTATTACAAACTTTCTAAAACTTGAAATCACACACCACTGAACAGGAAACTAATAAAAGACGATCATGATTATGTTAAGGTCTGTGAGCAAATTGCTTATTTTTCCACTGCTTTAACATCTTCCTTTGAACCTAAAAGGGCCTCACTGCTTTTCGTGGATCATTAAAACTTTGCTCGCTTTACATTACTGCCTGCTACATTTTTCCAAAATATATTATTCAGTATTTAGATTACCTTCCCACTTCATAGAGGAAAAATCATGGCAGTGACGCATCCATGACAGAGGAAAGTGCTTATCGGCCTGAGAGTAGACAAACCATGAAAAATAGTCATTACAAAGTTGAAGGCAAATGAAGCTGTCAGAGTTTGACTTCTGCCTAACATTCTTTTGTAATATAGCATGCATGCAGAACTTGTAGTGAGAAGAACGTCTTCTCCGATAGAAAATTAACTAGTAACCCAACCAGGTTCTAAAAAATTAGGAGAAACAGCCACTCACACATCTCACTTATGTTACCTGCCCTCTATAAACACACACTAATGTGCAGCAGTACCAGGACTGCAAAACTGGTAACTATAAATGATTCTCTGACACAGAAGATCAGGAACTGTTCCTGAGAGAGTATTACTGTGTGGAGGAGAAGAAAATCCCAGCTACAAGAGGGTGACCCCCTCACATTTTCTCAGCATGAATGGTAGTTCAGTGTTTCACTGACAGTTTAGTCTGAGGATAGACATTTTCTAAATTATAATTAGAATTATTATTTTCAACATCAAAATATATTATCTGTAGACATGGTCTATAGACATTCCTCTAGCACCTGACACTAATAATAATACAATACAATACACTAATAATGACACTAACATAATCTGTTAGAAATAGTTTTCAGTAGTTTCTTTTTTATCTGAATAAATTATTAGATGGAATTTAAATACCCCACATAAACAAAAATAAGCATCCACAGTCCAGTTATAAATCAAATCAGTCAAATCAAATTTATTACTATAGCACTTCAAAAACAACATCCTGTTGACCAAAGTGCTTTACATACAAAATAATAATAGAATAAATAAGCAATATAAATAGAATGAGAAGTAAAATTAGGAGAATCACAAAAATTTAAAAACAAGACAAAACATCAAACCATGATTAAAATACAGTATCAGACTCCTACTATGCAATAAAAGCCAAGCCAAATAAATAAGCTTTAAGCAATGATTTAAAAGCTTCCAGGTCCAAACTTTCAGAGGTAAACTAATACATTTGAGAGCGAACACAGTGTAAGCACAATTGGCCCTTTGAACTGTCAGTCCACTTAAAGCTTAAAAACAAAGATCAGCAGGGACAGGGAGGCTGTTTTTTAAAAAGAGTAATTTGCAAGTTTGCAAGAGCTTTGATGACTTAGATGTTGCACGTAAAAGCTACAAAACGTTTTTCATTGCGGCATGCATACGGTGCCCTGACTTTGGCATTGCGCAAGTAATGGCGTAATTCTAAGCCTTTGCCTAAGTCAAAAAAATCTGTTCAGTCAATTAATGCAGTTTTCCATTCTTCCACCAGGTGCCGCATTGTGGTTTCATTGTCCCCACTAAACTATATACTGTGTGTGGATGCACAAGATGTCAGGTGCCCAACCATATTTATTATCATAGAGGTGCTGTACAAGATAAATAACTTTGATCTGGATTTCATATAGTTAGGCTAACATATATATAAAACATGGATAAAACGACAGCATAAATCACTGAAATAATTCTCTCTGTGGGTCTTAATTAAAATACTATTTTATACTTGTTCAGTCTCCTGCTACACATGTACGTCTAGATGTTCATATGCAGTGTGTAGTGTGTTTTGTATGTATATGTGATTGATGGATTTTATTAAAATGTAACTTATAAAGAGAAAATAAACGAATTTTAATTTAAGATTTACAAATGTAATTAGTTAGTTTATAGAAAAAGTTAAAGTTTATATCATTGGGATAGGGAATTGGGAAATCTTAACCAATGAGGTGATAAGACCAAATTACTTATTGTGATAAAATCTTTCTCCTCCTTAACAACTGAAAAGCTGATTTTAATGCAGCTTTAGCAGAAGCCAGCACAGCTGCCACCGCTGTGGTCAACCCACAGGATTCCTGCTGGGTCCAGCTGCAACTGAAGCAGTGCTATAAGTGACACTTTCACATCAGCTATTTTTCTGTTTTTTGATGATGTATGTATGACCTATGGTGAGAGACGGATCCCTGTCTTCTATTTTGAAGGCAAATCACTTAATGGTTCCCGCAGCACTGTCGGTAAATACCGCTACACAACAGAAGCGCATAATGCCACACTACGTCTGTATGACAAATTATACATATTTATTACAAATACTGTAATTAAGAATATTTTTATTCCGCATTAAGAACATGGGTGACATCTGAGTTTACTAATAAACAATTTTGAAAAAGTAGTTTTCAAGAGCTTCAGCAAGTACTGTATGAATTAATGATCATGGATTTTGACTGTAAGATGGTAATTTTCATTTGAAATGTCTACTTCATCCTCAACATGCAAACTCTTTATATGTTTTCTCATTTTCTAGGTTTTCCTCATTGTCTTTAACCACGTCTTTTCAACATTATACATCTTCATATTTAATATCAAACTGAATGAAATCTGTGATTATGAGGGGATGTTAACTGCTGCTCTTTAAAAGTGGTTGTGAGTCAGTCAGAGGGAGCTGAAGTGGAGACATCATAACGACTAAGTGAGGGAATGGCTGAAGGAGTGAAACTGAAATTAGCCATAAGGATAATGAGTCATGTCTCAATGTGACTCTCATATGCCGTGCCAGCGTAGTAGCACCTTATGCCACACTGTTGGAAACTATCTGTTCACTTCCATAAAGCAAACAGGAACACATTGTGCTTACTGTGCAGTTTTAAATTGTTAAAATGGTTGCAATGGACATTGTGGGTATCGTCCGGTAGATAAGGGTGCTGTGTCAGGTGGAATGGTTTCTCACTTCCCGATTACTATACATCCAGATGGGAGGCATTTCTCACTTAAACTGCATGCGCTTAGCTTAAGACATGACTTTTATATTATTAGCAGTATTATATTGTACCTCACTTCTACGTCGCTTTGGATTAAAGTGTCTGCTAATGTAAATGTAAATGTAAATTTTAGGATGTCTGCAATTGGTAAGCCAAGTCATTACACTTTATAGTCTCCAGACTAAATTAGTTATATACCAGTTAAACCCAGGACCTTTAATATGGATGATAGGGACTAATGTAGAAACATGATATTCCTCATCAAAGCTATACGTAACTTCTTGGGAAAATTGCCTTATCTCAGTCCTTCAAGCTAAAAACTTTTTCTGGTGCTGAGACATGATCTTCATGCATTCACATACACTCACACTGCTTGTGTCTGACAGTGGGGTATTTGTCTGTTATTATCTATGACATTTCAGAGGGTTTAAGATTTTGACAAGGGTCTTTGTGAATGTGAACTGTGGTTAAAGATGAGCAGAGGAGGGTGCACCGATGTCCGTCATGTTAATGGAATAATGCCAAGGACCTAATTTAATCTAGATGAGAAACTTTATGTACTTTTGTATGTGTGCTTCAGTGTGTTTTGGGAGCAAGGGCGAAGTAAACAACTATTTTCTATTTTTTTCTTCCAATCTAATCAGAGGCAGTATTTGTACGACAATACTGACTCTCCTACTGTGTGCTAGTTATATTTGATTGTCTCTTGATACATCCCAATTGCTATTCAGTGTGTAGTGGCATTAACAGCAGCATGTGTTTTAGAAAAGTATTATAATAATTGAGGAGAGAAGAGCAGCAACACTTTTTTCCCAGAATAAAACAACAACAAAACAAAAACTGTTGTTTAAAATGTGTTTTCCTAATAACACTGTTGAGTATTGTGCAGAAGTACTCTTAGTACACAGTACTCTCTTAAGCCATTTCTGTGCTACTTTACATGTACCAGCACAAAGACAAACTCATACTTATGCAAACGCTGTGATGTTAGTGTTGCAAATGCAGAAACAATGTTCTTTGTCACATGGATTCCACCTAAAGCTTCATGTTAGATGGAAATTAATTGAGCTAGCTTACATAGCTAATTTACTATATGGTTACTATACGGTTCTGATTAGTTTCTACACCCATCCACCATCCTACTCCTCCTGAAGGAACAGCTGAAACCTCTGCTGAGGTACATTCAACTCTAATGTTCAAGAAAGACAGAAGCAGACTTCTGAAGGAAAACACATGGAAAAGTAGAAGCTGCATCAGGTATTGAACATTAGATTGAGCATGTGTCTGTTATAATAATTATGAGCAACCAAACTGAGGATTTCAACTGATGGCTTAATTCTTCCTCAGTGCTCTAAATCACATTCCCAAGGGTCTTGCATTGAAGCAAGACGCCCATAGACAACAGAGCAAGGGTTCTGCACTATAAGGTTGTTCTGCACAATATTTACATATATTTAAATATATACATTTTTCCTATACTTAAGCTTTCTTTAAGGCATCACACCAATAATCTGTTTCAATACACAAGTGTAGTAACACTCAAAATAACAATAACAAGTACAGCTCAACAAAATTGATAGAGTAACAGCTTTAGTATACACAATGGCATTGAGGCACTTAGCTCCGCCTCTTCCTTCTTTGTCTGGCTTCCCTCTCACCTGGAAGCAGTTGCCATTGTACATAAAAGAGCAAATGGCAGTTCCTTCAAACAATAGCAGGGAGAGAACTACCAAGAGGTATGGGCTGTTTTAGTGGTAATATTTATGCACCACCTGCATTTTAGCTGTATTTTAAATTATTTCATGTATTTGTATTATTGTTTCAGTTCAGATATGTTTAAGACCACTTTTTAAAGGTCTTGGTCTTGTCTTGGACTCTGCTTCAATTTTCAATTTCAGTCTGATCTTGGACAAGGTGGACTCTGGATTTTATTTCAAGACCAGTCAAGACTACACCTGCGGGGATATATCAGTATATTGTGTTTGCATTGTCTAATTTAGTTAATAACATACTTTCTGTGATGTGTAAAGGTCCTGTTTCAAATGCAACCAATAATTTGACTTGTTTCTGATACTGTTAATATCTGTCCCCCTTCACATGCACTCCACAAAGGTGAAGACACAGGAGAGAAGCTATAAATGCTCTGTAATAAAATTTGGCTACAGGAGTAGTCTGCAAAATTTGGCTATTTTAGTCCATTTCTAAATAATTCAACTTTCAGTGTACTCTTTAGGCCTTTGACAAGAGGAAGAGTGTCAGAGTGCCCCAGTGTGGGTTGAGGTGAACGGAAAGGGAGAGACGACAGTACAGGCAACAAAAGAACAAAACACTGAGCTGGTCAGTTGGCCGGCAACTGCACACCGGAGACATACAGGTCCCTCCCTCTCCCTCTACTGAAAGGTGAGAGCGACAGAGAGGAAGAAGCAGTGCACGACAGAAGACACAAAGAATTTTACACCTCCCACAAAGATTTTTTGTAGTAAACTTAATTGGTCTTGAAGCTATTGTTTTACTGTTTCATAAGCTCAAACAGCAATTTAGGCATGTAAAGTACAAACTCCTCTTAGTCACTTGCGCAAAGTGGCTAGATGACATTTCTTTTGTTGTGAAGAACACCAAGTCGCACATTTTTTGACACAAACAGTTGTGAATTCAAAAATCCTCCTCTAAGCTTTGCTTGATAGCAATGTTTTTATTCATATCCTGGGGATAATTGGGGATCATTAGCTCGAAGATGGCATTTTGAGGACATTCAAAGAACATTGATTTGCTTTCAGACAATAGTGAATTTCTTTCACTATTGTGAAAGAAATTCTTGAATAGTCTAAGGATAATGAATCAACAATGTTACTTAAGTAGTACAAGTACCATTATAAAAACATAGGCAGATAGAAAAAGAAAGTCAGTGATGTTAAACTACTTAGCCACATTTTGTTAGTCTAAAGTTGAATTGTGTCATTGCTAGTTTGTAGATACTTTCTAGTCTTGTACAACATCAATTCCAAACAAGTTGGGAAGCTGTGTGGAAAGTCTCCTTAAAACAGAAGTCAGATTTGCTAATCTCCAAACAGAACACAGAAATATCAAATGTTTAAACTGAGAAAATCTTTAAGAAAAAATAAAGTAATTTTGAAATTTATGGCAGCAATGCAGAGACGGGGCCATGTTTACCACTGTGCAGCAACCTCTCTTCTGTCAGCAACAGTGTGTAAATGTCTGGAAACTAAGGAATGTTGTCCCTTTGTTATATTTAGCATTTCAAGATGCATCGAATATCTTCAATCGCTGAGAGGTCTGGACTGCAGGCCGCTTCAGAACTCAGACTCTTCTACTATGTTGTTGTCACAGATGCAGTATGTTGTTTACATTTTTCCTGCGGAAACATGCAAGGCCTTCTCTGGAAAACAAGAACACTTGTAAAATCAATGTAAATTCTATATAGTCTTTTGGATTTTATTGGAGTTGGGCTTGTGTTACATATTGAAATATAGGTTTTTGTTTTTCCAGTACTATACAGTAGGTTTTGATTGAACAGAGTATTGTACTGTAATTCTGTGTCTGTATATTGAGTCACCCTCAGTTTCTGAGGGTTCTCTATATGTTCATAGGTATTTTTATATAACAGTTTTTTTATTTACACTTTAAAACAGGTATTACAAGTACAAATACAAACACAAATACAAACAGATCAATCACAAGCTCATGTCACTAAATATAAAATCATAAAATCATAAAATCCCAGTAACCAGTATACAAAATAATTGTAGCTCATTTTATTTCCCAGTAGATCCAGTACAAAAGCCCTTAAACAAACTTGAAACTTAGGTATACTCAACAAAAATTATACATCTTTTTCATACATTGGATATGCTAATAATAAAAAAAGTACTTTATAAATAAAATATTGCCAAGAGAACAGTCTTTGAGAGATCAAAGAGTGCACTGCACTGATGAATGAAGAGCTTAAGGTTTATAATAAATCTCAGTACTCCGTGATAGGCAACGTTCAGGAAATGTAAGCATTGAAATGAAGCATTAATGTATAAAATGTACCCAAATTCAAGCAGGCAGCAAAGACTGGCTTCATTATGACCTTAAAAGTTCCTGTTTTTGAAAATGTCAAAATCAAGCTTTAACATGTTCACAGTTTTAACCTTAAAAAGTCATCAAGCTCAGCAAAAAGACTTACTATCGCTGTGTGGTTTAAAAACTCTTATCGGCTATTGTAAATACTACGTCTTTCAGCATTTAAGTGATCGAGGAAGAATTCTGAACAGTGTTGGTAAACAGCAGATATGCAAGCAAGAAGACAGACAAGTCACTCTGACAAATCTTTGTGAAAGAGCTCAGTTGGAGAGTGTACGACTGCTGGCTTATGTGCCCGCTGAGATGGAAAACAGGTGAGAATGGTGAGGTGAGGTTGGGAGGGACAGGTGACTGCAGTGTGTGCAGTATTTGTATTTACAATACAAGTAAATCCTAATATTGTAATACTGCAATTTATCCTAATTAATCAAAGCCTATGAATGTGATTAACTCCATTAATTATTTTAATCAATTGGCAACACTAATCCTGAGTGAACATGACAAAAGATGTATTTGGGTGTTTCAAATGGGGTCTAATTGGTAAATATTTTAAAAAACATATTACTAATTACTTATTTTGGAGCATACAGAGGAGCTCAAATGACATAACCCCCTGATAACATACCCAAATGATTCCAGAGTCCCATCTGTGTAAGATTTATGCCAGACAAGCACTTTGCCTAAAGTAAAGGGTTTTTTTTTTAAAGTAAATGCCACTGTAGATATTCAAAAAGGTTAGTAAAATTATTTGAGTTGTATGTTCTTGCAATGGATACAATTAATTCAGTTACTGTTCAGTTCATTACAGTTTATTGTGTTCTCATTTTGTTTTGTTTTTTTTTTAAAGTGGGTGATTGAATGGGTAATGAATAAGTTGTTACAGTTCAGTTTTTACTGTCCCACCTTACACCCTCATACAGTAATCACATTCTTAAACCATTCATTCTGTGGAGCATTGTGCACACTGCTGACAACTTGTAAAATTCATTTTATCCACTACAATAGCTCTCTGAATTTGTCTCTCCCTCACTCACCCACACTCCTTCTCCCAACAATCTTCAAAACGTCATACGTTCAGAACGTTTAAAGTTTTTCAGAGTTTGAAGTTGCTCATGATTATCACATGAAAGGAACAATTGAGGAAGGGTGAAAGAGGTGCAAAAAAAATCACTACAAATGTGTTATTTTCTGAAGGCGATTCCCTCCTACAAAAAAGGGCAATAAAAAAAAAACATAAGTCTTGTGTTTTGCCTTCAGACATTCACTCACACAGTCTCTCTTCTTGCAGACAGACATGTTTGATAAATTGTTAATATTTATTTAGGTTACCAAATAGAGTTAATGATCATGTCATTTACAATGTGAATTTATAAGACACACTGTGTTAAATTTACCAGTAGTACAATAAATGAATCTCTCAAAGCTGTGAGTGGTTTGTAGTCAGACAGTCTGTGCAACATGCCCAGATTTCAATAATACATGGCCTCTAAATCTCATTTAAAGGGAAAACACTGGGCTCATAGCAAAACTGAGCAGTGACTGTTTGACATACCTCACACACACACACACATAGTGTTCATAGAGTTGACAATTAGTGTCTTCTTGCAATATGCTGCAAAGACTGCATTTTGCTGTAGGTCACAGAGGTATCCAGTGGGCCTAGCGACTTTCAGAGTAGGCATGACCTCTGTGTCGAAACCTTAAAGTGTGACAGAGGGGTGGGGTGCACCAGCAGGTCACAGCACTGTCTTTTCAACTTATCACACTGCAGAAAGCAAAATGCACATTTTCTCTATTATTGTTTAGTCGTGAATATGAAAAGTTATCATTGAACCTTTTTGTCTGGAACTTTAGACAGTAATTAGGGTCTAAAATCATGCCTATTAGCTTTTTTTTCTTGGACAACTGAATGAAATAGGCACAGTGTTGTTATGGTCTGTCAGAAATCTATGACTCCCCTGAGAAAGTAATGCTGCCCTTATCAAATGGAGCAATGCACCAATGTCCCTCTCCACTTAGATAAGACTGACAGAATACTGATAGAAATCTCTCACTGGATAGCAAGCAATTGTCTAAGCCCAATTTAAGTTATAAAGGTCAAACACAGAATATGGCTGTAAAAATGTGTGTAATTGCACTGCATTATCGACAACTTTTATTTTTCATGAATGAAGGGATAAAGCACAACATGTGAAAGAGCAATGAAAAAATGCAAGTAGATTGTTCAACTACAAAGTTACATTTCTTTTTTCTGATTAGCTAAGGAAGTTAGATACTGGAAAAAATATACCCATTCTTCAAACATGAATTAACACATATCTTGAATCCATTTGACAAAATATTTACCATATTTTTAGCTTTGCCTAGCATGGGCTCACTATTGGATATGTACAAAGATGTCTGGTCTTTGGTAAGACAATTCAAACAGATTTCACAGTTTATTCTTCTGATATGCGCCAATTGGCTGTGATTATATGAATCCATCTTTCTCAAAGCTGCAGACAAATGATTAATCAAGAAGTAATTTATGCATTAGAAATCCAGTGTAGTGACGTAACGTCTTGAATATTACTTAGAGGATAGGGTAAACAAATTGTTTAATTGGAATTGCCAGAATTGTTTTCTATTTATGTCATATTTCCTTTGAGCTCTTTATCCCACAGCAAGTGTGACAAGCTGTATGGTTCTGCTCTGAGACATTAATGACTAACAGAGGACAAAGCCAGGCTGGGAAGGACAAATAATATCAAGCAACCAAGCTATCAAAAGTTCAGTCATATCATCTTTATTAGTTAAATTATGCTATAATGCAATGATTAGTGGCTCACCTTGACAACAAGTACAGAATAACAGCAATAAAGTTGTGTGTGTAAGAGGGACTGTTTGGGATGCATGGACACACGTGCATTCATTTGCTCTCAAAGACACCTTTGAAGTCCAAACAGTGGGATCTAGAAAATTTTACATGTGGTGGGTTGGCAAAGAGAAGTTTTGAAGTTTTGGTAGGGTGGCTTGGGCCTCTGATGACTCACTCCCTGTGAGTGATAGCATAGCAGCTTTGGCTTTATTTTATTTTTCAATATTTATTTAACAATTGAGGTTTTGTATCAAGGGAGACCTGCCAAGAGGGCAGTTTATAGTTTCAGGCAGTTACTTTGAGAAATTATTTGTAATTGCTGTACTGATTTTCTTCTAACAGTTTTGTCATTTAGTGTTTAATTACAACTTTATGAAATAAACACTTGGGCTGGCACTGGTTGGAAACTGGGGCAAACCTTACATTAGGCTCGCCCTGCCTTGGGTTTGAGTTCATTACAAAAACACTTTTGACATATTTGTATGAATAATATAATAAAGTAAATTATGTATCATTGTTAAAACTGTGCATGTTTTAAACCAGTAAATATTGTTTATAATAATAGTTCATAATAGTGTTGTTTGTGTCTGTTTGCTCACTCAGTATCTTTATCTGTTGGATCATCCCAATCATCAGTGATGCTATATGAAATCAAGTGAGTCAATCCTCTGCAATCTTGTTAGTTAGTCCTGACTACAAGAATAAATAATGTTAAGCACTGCAATCATTTACTTCTATTGCAGATGGTTTCTCTGCAGCCGGGAGGTTTTCACCACAAAGCAGCAACGCTTCATATATGAGTCAGTCTGTGTGTAGCTTCCTGTACAGATAGGCCATCCTGTTTTCTGTCTCACAGTCTGTGCCCCACTCTTTAACCTCAGTTGACAGTTCATTGTTTCTGTCTTTTCTGAACCTCTCACTTGATTCAGCCAGATTGATCGTAATGAGTTTGAGGAGCTCTTACATGGCTGGAAACACACCGAGAATGGCATTCTATCTTCTGTTCCTTGCCTCTATTACACAAGGTAATCCTGGACCATATGTTGCTCATATAATGTAACAGCAAAGATGGGATATTCACCTTGGGTTTGAACTGTGTATTGGCTTCTGGTGTGACAAGTTGCATTAGTATAACTGTATTTTATCTGCCTGCTTCCAAGCTGACTGCAGTCTGTATTATCAACTTTTTATTGCAGAAGTCATTTGTCCACTCACTTTTTTCACTTCTGACTCTTATGTCGGATGTGTTTAACAGGGCTCCAAGTTGCTGAGGCGTCCCATTATGAAACGGTGGAAGCAGTAGTGGGCCAGAACATCACCTTACCCTGTGCTATAAACAGCAGAACTGATAACAAGATTGTCAGCATTGAATGGAGTAAGATAAATGAAGATGATAAAAACACAAAGCTAGTTCTGTATAGCCCAATATATGGACTTCATCAATTTTGGCACTAATGTCACTGTAGCGCTTGCAAACAATGATTCAGACACGTTACACAGATACTCTCTGCACCTTTCTATGGTGGAGAAATGGGACAGTGGTATATATGTTTGCGAAATTGCATCTTTTCCTCTTGGCAGCCTCAGACATGAAACACGGCTAAAAATCAAAGGTAAGTACATGCCAAGCCTACTGTACCTCCATAATTCAAAAAGCCTCTGCAGTCTGAGCTGAGTTTTTATTGTCTATATATGTGAATAAGGGTGAGGGTTCTTCTGAAACTCTCAGCAGTTATGTCCTTCTGAACAAATGTTTGTAATAGCTGTAAGATCATACTAGAGCTTTGTTTGCCGTTAGACATTTATTTTCATCTCATGTAGTTGTCATGTTCCAGTCAGCTGAACGCAGCAGAAGGTTTGCAGCATGTGTATAGCTTCTTAAACCACAGTAACCTCACAGTAAAGTCATTTTTAGCTGATTTCATACTCGATCCTAATTAGATTTTCCTATGCATATGCTTTCTACTTATTGTGTTGCCAAGAACTGAATCTGATCTTTTATGTTCTTTCTATTAGATGTTGATAAAATAATATGTGATGTGAATAGCACTGTTGAGGCCCAAAGTGGAGAAAATGTGACAATTCACTGTACAGTCTTTCCTAATGCTCAGTACAAGTGGACAAAGGTAACAGAAATTTATTTTATTTTTATTATTATTTATTTTTTGTGAACTTTACTTAATTAATTCACATTCAAATCTACAGTATATTACAAAAACATATTTTTAACATACATTTAAACAAAGCATGTCTGTGCTTCATCTTATTTTGCCTCAGAACAAGAATCTAGTGTCAGAGAAGGAATCTCTGGAGCTCTGGCAGGTGACTGATGCCCACACAGGGGTTTATGTGCTGACTGTCAACACAGGAAATAGAAGTCTGCATAAAGAGTTTAATATCACTGTGCTAACAGTGACCACAAGCTTAAGGACAGGTGAGTTTATTCATTTCTTTGCTGCTATTTCTCTCTTTGTGTCATAGTCAATTTCAGCATTTCCTCAGGGCTGGATTAACAATCTAGCAGAGGGCCCAAGAAACTGAATGACTTAATAAACAGCACTGGACCAGAGCACTGATACTTGACTTTTGTTATTATACCGTAGCTCACTCAATTTTAATTTTTAATTAGCTGAAAGGAAAGTGAGATTCAAAGGATTTTGAAGCTGCCAGCCATGTGATGAGAAAGTGCCAGCAACTGTGAATAAATTGAGAACTACAACACTTCATAAAACCTCTCAATTATTTGCTGCAAACCAATTGCCTCATGGGATTATGGTGGATACTGAACTAAGATGAATTAAAATAGTATTCCCAGTTTTAAATTACAAACAACCAAGCTGCATTTCATGTTCCCCCACTGCAGCTATACCTTGTTATAGAGCTGTGAGTGGGCTGTGTTTAAGTAGGAAAATAATCCCTGGTTGTCTGCTTTATCCTTCTGTACACTGTACATATTTCTCAAGAGAATTCGAATATGTAACAAAAGAAAAACACGAACCACAAAGACACCAAAAGTCACTTCCTGCACTAGCTTTCTGTCTACCAAACCACAAGCACAAACCCCCTACGTGGAGCCTCAACAGCATCTTTCGACACTTCGACACACGGGGTGAGAGCACAGTCTGTTGGACAAATAGGAATAGTACAGCCTAAACAAAGGTTTTAAAGAAACACTGCTAGGAGGCAGCACTATTAAACAACATTTAATAGCAAATTAGCAAAGTTTGACATAATTTTATTCTCTCAAATAATCTCTCCCATAAGGGATGTGACCTTTGAGATTGAGGATGGATTTACTGTATTTGGGTTTGGGTACACATGATAAACATAATGTATATAGCTTACACACACTGCTAAATTTCCAACCAGTGTTGCCTCACATTCCAGGATCTTGGATGAGCTTTGCTTCATTTAACATATTGATTATGCAAAAAATATTTATGAATGCCAACTCAGCATATGTTTTAATAATGTCTCACTGGGTCTTCTAATGTTTTGCAGTGCTGTATTTACAGTTCCTACTCTATATTCAGATTCCAGTGTGAAATTAACCATTAAAAGAATATTTCAACTGTGTTATTGATTACTAACAATCCAATCTGACATATATTATGTAATCAATCATGTAGAGTGCAGTAAGTCGATGTGTCACAGATTCATCCTAAATTATAGCAGCTCCCACTTCCCGACATACTGAAAATGCATCTTTGTCCAAAAATGCCCAAATAATAAAAAAAAATCTGAAATAGAGACCTAATAAAATGATGCTCTGTGCTTTGTAAAAGTGAAATAAAACATTACCACAGCAGCACAAATGCTATGCAAAAGCATCTCACACCAAAACATCTGGGGATCTCCAGCCTCAAAATGAAACAGCAGCATTTATTACAGGGGGTTTTGTCTGATGTTAGTGCTTGACAGCTGTCATTTTTATTTGTTTTATTTCAAGCAAGAACTTGGTGAAAGTGCTGCTAATGTTAGTAACATTATGGCATCACTACTTTCAAGTGCATTTTCAAATTATCAGCAGTGTTTATCCTCATAGAAGCCTACAAAACTAAAGGACACCGATTCCCATTAAAATCACTCTGTACGTCGGTGTAAGGAACTTTTGAATATAAATGATACAAGTGCATTTCTGAATACAATCAGCGCTAGCAATGTAGCATTAGCATCATTTTCATCACAGCATGTTTTGTGCATTCACAGACAGAACAGAATGAAGGTCATTGGTTGTTTTAACCAAGGAATTTATATACTAATCAAAGATATACATTTTTTTCAATTGAAAAAAATGTATATCTTTGATTAGTATATAAATTCCTTGGTTAAAACAACCAATGACCTTCATTCTGTTCTGTCTGTGA
>OMLM01008060.1:80292-91052 GCA_900302695.1 Helostoma temminkii
AGCATTAGCATCATTTTCATCACAGCATGTTTTGTGCATTCACAGACAGAACAGAATGAAGGTCATTGGTTGTTTTAACCAAGGAATTTATATACTAATCAAAGTTATACATTTTTTTCAATTGAAAAAATAACAGATGTATCAAAAAAAAAGAATAGAAAAGTTTTTTAAAAATATATTGTTAAGTGCAGCCCTAATTTTGTGTAAGTGTAAGAAAAGGACATTTCACTGTGCTTGATGGTTTCTTGGCAGGAAGCATCAATAGGAAATGAATGTTTCTGATAAAGAAATAACTGAGAACTGAGAAAACACAACTAACCAGTATCATTTCTATCCAAACTTTGGATTGAGGAAAGCAAGTTGTAATGTTAATTAATGACCTTTAGAGGGCCCAATTTGCAGTCTTTACAACAAGCTAAGTTCAGCTGGCATCAATTTCCCCTTGGAAAAATAAAAGGGATTAGGAACATGTTGAATTATGCCATGTGCTATATTTAACTGTTTTTTTAAATCTGTTCTTAAATTCTGCAAACATGTACAAGCCACTTCCCATGTGAAGTGGACATAGGTGGGGGCCATAGTTTGTTATTGTCACTATATTATAGTGACATCAAACCAGTACTTTGCTCCCGACAACATATCACAGTCACGGTGTTGGTGGGACTACATAAAATAAATAAAAAAAATTTAAAAATATACATATATAGTAATAGGAGCCAAAATGTCACTATTACAGCCATACCTTCATATTTTTACATTTATTATAAGCTGCAGTGAGTTTTTAAATTGATCAAAGAGGAACAAAGCCCCAACAGCATCTCAAATATATAGACAAAATAGCTAATACTCTGATATAACTATAATAATAACTAAATAAACACACACATAAGAAAAAAACATACCGTCATAAACATACCGTCATAAATTAAAGCATGAGACAAAGGGGCTTGGTGTTAAACAATCAGATGATTATGTTTTAAAGGAAAGCATGAAAGTAAACTTTTAGTCTGTATGTTATCTTTGATGTGCATGATGAGTCTTTCAACTTATTATCTCAAGTATTTAAAAAAATAATTGATTGTATGGGCATCGACTCAAAGCGGTGGGCCCAGACCTCTACTTACCTTCATTGTTTTTCTATTTTCAGGTCTTGTGACTGTGTCACCACAGCCTAATGTCACCAGAGAGACTCTGATAAACTCAACAAACAACAGCTTCACCACATCTACAACCACTGGGCTAACGACCACTGACACTAGTGCAACTTGGACCATGAGCACGGGCATTGATGCGACAGATCATATTACAAACCCCAGCAATGTTACAACCACAGCGGAACTGCTTACAAGCCCTTTTACAAATAATACACTACATAGCATCACACCATCCACCGCCACACACACAGACCCATATCACTTCACTAATACCACTACTTTAAGTTATAGTAGTGCCATGTTCCGCCCAACAGAGGAAATGGACGGTAATGAGATGGGAAATGAGTCCACAACTCATATACTGAGTCAGGACACAATCACAATCACACCAGAGGAGTCTAGCACCTCTGGAAACAGTACAGGAAGCTATAAAAGTCCAGCAGCAAACACAAAACTTAAAAATGGAATAGTAGTTAAAGGTAATCCTTATTTAATATTTCACAAATAATTGATGATTTGATGGAAATGAAATGAAAGTGTTTCAAGGACAGAATCTGTACAGTTGTTTCTCTGTAACCTCCTCACCCGCAAAAATGGTTCAGTTTAATAGGCAAAATACTCAGAGTATGTTTTAGAGTATTACAGTATTTTTTTCCTTAAATCAACTTTGTAGTGATTCCATGATTTGTGACGCTCTTACATTGTTTGCTATTGTTAAATAGCAAACAACTAAAAACAATGGAGCTAAATGCAGGTAACAGCCAGTTGATTAAACACTCCAGATGAACATTAGCTGCTGTTTTCCACTTGCATCTTCATGACGTAAGCAGGGTTTTCAAATTTAGGTTTTCTCAGCCTCAGGCTAGACACCTTTTCAAGGTAGCAAACTCATTAACAAGACGTTCAACTTCTGTAGCGGGTGTTTGACCAGCTGTGAAAACTGCAAAACACACTTTTCAGCCTCAAGGCATAATGTTTGCTGGTGTAGCTTTATATTTATTATAAATATACATTTCAAGTCATCTGGGTTTCACCAGAGAAAACTGTTTAATATCTTTGAAACACCTCTTACTCCAAAATGACACCTTTCACCTCTCCGAATCTGAATCTTAGGTAACGATACGAGTCATCTGTTGGCATTGATTATCATTCCCGTGCTGGTATTGATCGCTGCGTTGGGCTTTCTCTACTGGAGACACGTAATAAAACAAAGGTAAAATGCTGCTTGCTCTTGGTACACACACTGGCTGACAAACACATGAAAATCATTTATATATTTCTTATGAAAAACATCAAACATGCTTCTAACTTTGTAACAGCACCCCTAGTCAATACTTGTGCTCTCTCTCTCTCTCTCTCTCTCTCTCTCTCCCCCCCGTAGGATGGATCTTCCACCACCATTTAAACCCCCTCCTCCTCCAGTCAAGTATACAACTGCAAGACACATAGCAAAATCTTATCCCATTTCAAGGTGTAACTCAGTAACAGAATTTGTATGATATGATTTAACTTTGTATATTGCACAGCAAGATTGTAATCCTGCAGTAGTATCTGGTCCAAGTTACATTTACTGTCACAGGCAACTGTACAAATGTGGGCCATGTGTATATATTCAGTGTGTTGTTCTGTGCTACTGTATATAAAATGTCTTTCTTGTTTTCATGCTTATAATAACAGAATATTTTTGATGTTTAATGATGATCTATTGTAATGAATGTAATATGTATGTAATCTGTAATATGTAATCTGAAATATTTAAATATAAATGTTTGAATTGACTGAATTATTACAACAAGTGTTGTGTTTTTCTATCATGACATCATTATCATATATTATATTTACTGTGCATTCTACCGTGTTTGTGAAGAACCAAATCTATGCAGCTCATTTACTACCCAATGCTTCTGCTGTACACCTGTAATTCTGGCTTTCATCTGTTAAATCTGTGAATTTCCTGGCCAGAAGCCCCTTTACTTCCTTTAATGTAGTTGTTTAGTGCTGAAGCTGCAAATTGATTGAAAGCTTCATATCAAAGGACATGTTGTCCACAGTTACCGCAGAATGACACTTCAGTGAACAAAGTAGGGCTTAAACCGCAAACCACATGGGCTAAATGGCTAACATACATAAAAACCACTGGATGCCATAGTGCATACCTACTGTAAGAAATGGACAATGGAAATATTAACAATACACAATTGTATATGTTTTTTAATTTACTGGTTTTATTTTTTTTTTTTTGCTGCAGTTTTGATAATTCCTCGTCCCTCTTAGTTTATCTTAAGATTGTGCATTGTAGACCAAATTAACTGGACCCTGCTTTATTTTGTTTCTGTGCAACACTTTGTTCACACATACTCACACACATACACACAAACGGCTGTACTAAGAAACGTTCTACAAGTGAATTTTTTTGCTTCTTATTTTCCAACCACAGTAGCAAAACCACAGCGTACTAGATGTTTGCAGTGTATAAAATCTTGATATCCACAGCTCTTCCACAGATGCCTATGTGCACATACAATACAGACAATACACAATACATTTACACAATGTAGAAATTGTGCTGTACAAAAAAGAAACGTGTTATTTATTGAAACTAAAAAGGTGAGCCCTACACAAGTCCTCCATGTATTTGGAAGTAAGAATAAAGCTTTCCAGTAATGTTTTTTTATGTGTAGATGTTTTAAAAGATATTAACAACAATACTGAAGTGGCTAACATTTGTTTCGAAACCACTGGTTTGTTTTGATAGTAATAACGTGATGTATTTAAAATTGTATTGTCTCACAATAGTGTTAAACCCGGGTGCCTCAGAATGAGGTTACATTGTTTCCTGTTTGTAACTGAAGAGCAGCCAGTTTTCAAAGCACTGTGACGAGAGAGAAGTTAACTACAGCGTGTAAAAATAGACTACAGTGTAGCACACCTCCCTGACTAACCTCTGTGATGCCCTATAGCCAGAGAACTCTGTGTTATACAGACAATCCGTTTTGTTCCTGAAAGCTGATGCACGATGGGTGAAGGTAGGAACAAAACAAATTCTGGAACTTCTAAAATTATATATATTGCCAACTTTGTACCTACCATTTCTACACAGCACATTTATTTGTGAGCATAGTAGGTATCACACTGCGTGTATAATTCTGCAAAATATCACAGTAATTTGGTATATCAGGTAAATAATTTCACAGAGTCACAAATATAGAACATCAATTGAAAGTAAAGACTAAAGCGTTACAACAAAATTATGTATATTTCATAGCTCAGTCTAAAGAACTTAATATTCATTCGTACTTTATTTACATAAAAATACAAATAAAACATATGTTTACAACAAAGCTGTGTTTATAGCAGGCAGTGAAATTTGTCAGTATTGTTTAGTTGAATCTTGGACTTACGTATTTCCTTCAGGAACTAATGGTTATTTAAAGGCTAAATGTGCTACTTTACACAGTAGCTCACACATACACTTTAAAATTACACCATTATATTTTATGGCCTAAACATTATTTAATGCCATAATCTTCTGTGTTTTTCTCTCAATTTCTTTATCTCAAAGGCCAGGAAATCAATAATCTCAAAGCAGTTGATAGCACGTTTATTTTGTCAGTGGCGTAAAAGTGATGACATAAAATTTTTCTTCTCTGTTTGTTATTTAGAAGTACGAATGGAATTTCCAAATACTAGTGATAAAGTCTGAAATTCCACACTGCAATATTTTTTATCACAAACAAATGTTTAGTGTCAGTTTTGTTGTGTCTTTTAGAGTGTCTAACTCAACACATAGGTCTGGGGCTGTTATCTCTGGCGCTGTTGATCTCCTTGTGTCTTAATGCCATATTCTGCATCAAACGAAGAGACACTTTGTGCAGAGGTATGACGTTAAGTCACATTATTTTATTTGTGTTTTTTATTTTTTCCAAAACACTTTCAGCTTTTACAAAGACAACAGATAATTCAATAAATTCCTCAATATTTTGTCTGTACAGATAGAAATGATTGCTGCTCCTCACATAATTTTGAAGAAGAAGGGTATGTTTTTACTTTCTTCTTTTAAATTAGGCTAAACACATGTGCATCAGTCCATTGTTAATTTGTCTTATCTCTATAACATTTTGTTATAAAATATGGTTATATTTTCCTCCATATCTTGTTGAAGCCTGACACAGGAAGGGCATTATTTTCATGACCTCAACCACCATGAGCAGGAGGAAAATCCCCACAATTATCATGAGCAACAGGAAAATCCAATTTATGGTAACATCAGCATAGAGAGAAGAGGTGAGCGCAGACCTGCAGTGTGTCACCTTTTACAAAAAACAATGACTCATTGTATTAGTTTGTTATGTCTATATTTTGTGAAGAAGTTTGCGATGTTTGTCTATACTAGTTATTAATAATAATTATAATATAATATAGATGTTCCATTTGGCATTGCATTGGTGTTTGTAGACTTAGATTGTAATTTAAAAATGCTATTTGGTCAAGATTTACAAATATTTAAACTATGTATTGAAACAAGCTGAAAATTAACGCATACCCTTTCTATCCACATTACATTGTGAACATATTAACATATTTAGATAAGATTAAATAGATTTCTTTTCTACAGGGTGTTTTAATTCCGTTTTTTCATAGTCAGTAAAAATTATTAAAGTATGATTTACATTTCTCATTAATGCAAATTAAAATTACTTGTAGTTTCTACGGAGCTTTGCTATGAGATGATGGCCAAGCAACAACCAAGAGATCGCTTGAAGGTACCTGCTGTAATCTGATTTTGTTTATTACAATTTATCTCCTTTGTTTCTATGGATGTACTCCTCACACATGTTCCTTACTGTGTAGCATACTTAGCATACTTTTAACAATATGTGAAGAGACTGACCGCAATGTTGCATGGTGGAAAAAAGCGCATTAAGCTTCTGTAGGGCAAGGTTCTTTGTGTTATTCATTTGTACAGATTAGACCTGACTTCCACATGTGTGTATGCTTGAATTGAATTGTTCGAGATCAATGGAAATCAATTAATGCGTCAACAAAGATTTACAATTATATCAATCTTTGTTTTACAATTTTTTAAATGATGTATATCTTTGTTTACATCATTTGTGAGCTATTATACATTTCTGAACATATTCTAAACCAGTTGCTTGAACACACTGGATAAATGCTGTTTTTTTTCAATGTTGGGTATAGTATTTGTTGTAGTCGCACTGAATCTAATTAGCCTGTACTATATGATTGCAAGCATTAGTGTAAAATTACATGCAGAGTAGTTTAACCCATGCTGACAGATTTGCTTTCAAAACGGAAGGGAGCTAACACCATAGACACATTGTGGTCAATGAACTGTGAAAAATGAAGACAATTAACAGTTCTATAAATAAACTAGATGCACAGAAATACGAGATCCAATTCAAGCTACAATATAAAATACACTGTTTTTAATCTACTGCATAGTACTGCAGAATTTCTGTTAGCACCTGGGACATTAAAGAAACATTAAAGTGATTTTATCTCCATGGTCTGAAATCAGCCTACAGAGCCTGACCTGAACTATGCCTCGCTGGATCTGAAGATGGCAAAGAAGCGCAAGAAGCATCGTCATCAGCAAGGCCAGCCTCAGGGACGAAACATCTGTCAAGATCAGCTGCCAGTTAACCAAAATGATTTCTTAGAGATAGAAGGCGACATGGATGCTCATCTTCCTTCCAGAGACACCAGCACCATGGTTTCACACAGTAGCATCTACCTGAACAGTCAACAGATAGTCCAAGAGGCAGAGGAGAGAGAAAGAAACACAAACATGGAGAATGGTTGGGAAGGTACAAGAAGACGGGAGGATGTGGGAAGTAGAAAATGGAACAGAGAGGAAGAGAGTGAGGATAGAAAAGATAGACAAAGTGATGGTAATAGGATTGTATGTACAGAGGTGAATGATATTCAGAGTGACACAGAACTTTTGGACAGCAGTTTTAACCATGATAGTGACCAGCAACATTAGGCAGACATCATAGTTTTTCACACTGTTTCCTGAACTGAATTCTAGGTCACCCAAAAAAGCTTTGCCTAGCAGATATCTCATTGTCTGCAATGTTTAGAACCATTTAATTGTCAATATTCAGTGAGCTATACACAGTTGAGTAACTTCCTCTTTAGAGAAAAAACTACTTTTCAAGTGAGCAACTGAACAAAAAAGTGTACCTTTCTCTACAGAGGATGTAATAAACTGAGAGGTTACTAAAAGAAAAGGAAACTCTGTGTTTGACATTTAGAGGTCAAGGCATGTGTGGAAATTTGTGCAAAAGACAAGGACGTGGAAGACGTTTCATTGTTTTGATGTCTCATAGTCAGACAGCAGATATCTTGTAGAAAGGTGTGAAGGGAAAAACTTAGATCTGTTTTCCATGTTGTAGACAATGGCTAAGTGTCAAGATCATATTTTCTTGAAAAAATGTATTACCTCTGGCAAGCTATGACTCAAGATAATGTAATATGCAGATAAAAGTTAAAGGCACGAAAGTGAAAAGTGAAAAGTGGCATATCAGTAAAGCCATTTTACTGTATTTTCCATGTGGGCATATTGTATGTAAATGTCACCCACAGAATATTTTCCATGTCAGAGTTGTTATAATGGTCATTACCTTAGAGATCTATTACTTACAAAGCACCAGCTGCTTAAGTGATTATTTCTCTCTGTAATTCCCACATGAGGAGGATTATTTGCTGCCCTGCTATCTGCTAAAGGAACTGAGCTCTGAAGTGGGCTCACAGAAGTGAGTCAGAGGCCTAACCTTTTATTAGACAGCTTTTCAATAGCTGACCATGACCTACTTTCCTTCTACCGTATGGATGGATTTCTTTCCTCTAAGGGGTTTTGGATCTGACAGACATAGAAGAAAGACACGCACAAAAAACAGAGTGCCATTAGTAACTATCAGTACTTACAGTGAATAACACTCTCTGCATGACATTTTACACTGTATATCTATCAGCTGGATTGCACTGGATACTTTCTTGATTGCTTGGAGTGACACAATAAAATTGACTTATTTCATCTGGATCAAACAGTGCTAAAGCTATTAAGGTTTCCTGCAATGGCAGATGGAAAATCTTTTTCAGCTTTACAAAGTCAATGGCTTCTGTCAGGAAGTGGAATTACTGTATATAGAAATGATGCTAAGTTATGGTCTAATAGACAGTAATATTAAGGACATTTATTAAAGATAAAGATTATTTAAAGAAAGTGTCTGTATTGTGACATTGTAAACCTTATTGTGTAAAATTCTATTTTATTTTATTTTTCATTGGAGAAATGAGTCTAGAATCTGAGATGGCTCAGAATTCTTTATTTAATATTTTAATAAAGGCTGTTGTGCACAAGACTATCAATAAATATAGATTGTTATTTTCTTCTTTACAACACTGATTTCTTGAAAAGAATTATAATACAAACTCCTGCCGTCATCTATCCAGGAACCAGATGCCCCTTGACTTTCCTTCCATTCCCAGAGACCCAAGCTTCTCCACCTGTTCATGCGTCACAGTCATGTCATGCTTGCTTGCTGCCAGATTGGTGTGCAAGTCAGTGTCTTCCTCTGTGCATATTCTAGGCTATATCTGACTTTCAAATTTGCTTTTCTTAGAATGAATAATAGGACAGTAACAGCAAAACAGGTTATAGTATATACCATAAGCATATTCGATACATTTAGTTTAACCACATTTGATAAATGCTGTGTTTTAGTTGTGGGGGCTGTTTTTGTTCTAGTCACCACGAATCGAATTAGCTTGTAACACTGCATGCATTTCATACAAAAATACACATGCTGACTTTGCTTTCAAAACGGAAGGTAGCTAACACTCAAGACACACTGTGGTCAAGGAAGCTGTAAAGCAATGAACACAATTAGGCACAAACTGTTCTATAAATAAACTAGATGTAAAGAAATACATGAGAACATGCAACCACAAAGTGTGACTCAAGAAATACCATTAAAGGTTTTTTATTATTTTGTATAATTTCACAAAGCACTTTTCTACATTCTCTGAAACCAGCCATTGTTAGAGTGTGTGACGCTGAGACTGTTGAGTTTTGTCCACCTTCTATATCTCTAGCTCTTAAATGTAGTGCCTAGAAAAGCCTAGAAAAGGGTTAGAAATATGTTAGTAATGGTTAGTGGTGGGTCATCAAGGCCAGCAAGGCCTTCTCTGCCAGCCTAAACACTATCAGAAGCACTGACCTGCATTTACAACCTAAATTCTAATATTTGTTTTATGCAATTGTATTAATTTATTCCCAACAGTCTATTCTCTACATTTTATAGTGTTTCTCTTGGCTGCACTTCTTACAGTACGTGTATATGGATGTTAGATTTTTTTGTCCAATCAGATTTCAGCCTCTATGTGTTGCCATGTCAATCTAATCTGCCCAGGCCCTCCTGAATCAGTAGTGCTAGCGGGCCCAAAATAACTTCAGCATGTTTTCGTCCTCTGATTGGTTGGTCAGAGCAAAACTGTTACAGCCAAGTTCGACTAGCAAAATATGTTTGTAGTGATCTGCACACATTAATACATTTGAGTTAAAAATTTACACCCACAATGGCTGACAGAGGAGGATAAATTAACTTGGTCTCAGACATACTTAAAAATCCATTTTCAAGGCGGACTTTTTCAGAAAAGCTAGACATCGTGAGGAGAGGTCGGCCAATCCTGATGGTAGCTTGCTTGTCTCAGCCCGGGAAAGGGTTTGTTCGCCACTTCCAGACCAGTGCCCAAGAGCGGTACCACTGTCTTACAGCCTTACTGCTGCGAATGCTTGTTATTTGCGAATGATCGACTTGGTGTTTGGAGTCACAGATGGTTTGCAAACCTGAGTTCTGTTTCACTGGTCTGCACCTTTCGCTCTATGGGTCTCATCCCACCTTACACCAGCAGCTGAAGAGAAAATTGTCAATGCCGACCTGGAGTGGGTCCTTTCATCTGACTGAACCGAGTGTCCTCTTACATATAAAGCTGAGGTTTTTTTTCTTTTCTCCAGCCAGCACTAGAGAACTTCTAGAAGAGCTACAATGACCTTCAGGCGCACTGACTACGGTGAGATTCGCTTCTGCCCAGACTGTGGTTCGGGCCTCATCTTTAGAGATGATGATGCAGGCCAGCCCGGAAAAACATCCTACGCGGGAACGTGCATTTCTGCCGTCATCCACACCATCTCCGGCGATGGGTCAGCTGTTGGAGGAGCTGCCTGACATCATCTCCTCAGCTGCCGGGAGGTGTGGCCTCACCTTCCCGGTCGCCCTGACACAGGCTCCCCAGGAGAGTGCTGCCATGGGCCTGTAAAACCTGAGTCAGGCACATGCTGGCTCTGCTATTAGCTTTGTCATCGGCAAAGAGAGTCAGTGATCTCTCTGCACACTCCGTTTCTTCTGCGTGCTAGCGACTGCAGCTCTGTTCAAGGGGGTTTTGGAGGAAGACATATGCCCAGCTGCACCAGGGGCCACCCCTTGTTCCTTCGTCCGGTTTTATTTGAGGAATATGGCTAGTACGTCTATGACTTACACAGTGATGGGTAAGCCACAGTTGTAATTTACAATGAAT
>OMLM01008062.1:0-12668 GCA_900302695.1 Helostoma temminkii
CAGTCCACCTGGACAATAAACTGGACTGGACACCACACTCTGCAGCGACCTACAAAAAAGGAGGCTCAGGTCTTTTAACGTCTGCAGCACCATGCTGCGGATGTTCTATGAGTCTGTGGTGGCCAGTGTCATCTTTTATGCTGTGATCTGCTGGGGCAAGAGCGTGAAAGCTGCAGACACAAACAGGTTGGACAAATTAATCAGGAGGGCTGGTTCTGCTCTGGGCGTGGAACTGGACCCTCTTCACACTGTAGCAGAGAGAAGGATGTTGTCCAAACTCCTCTCGATTCTAGACAATCCCTCCCACCCACTACACAGTGTTCTGACTGGACAGAGGAGCACGTTCAGTCAGAGACTGATCAATGTCAAGTGCTCCACAGAGCGCCACAGGAGATCCTTCCTCCCAGTGGCCATCAGACTGTACAACTCCTCCACCTACTGCAAAGGAGTGGGGGAGTGACACATCTATACGTTATGTATAGATGTGTCCGTTATGTATTTTGATTTGTGTGTTTGTCATTTGTGTTGCCATGGATCTTTCTGGGAATGGTTCTTTTCTTTCTTTGATGAGAGAGCAGCTGTAACAGGCAAAACAATTTCCCTCTGGGATTAATAAAGTTTTTTGAATCCTGACTCTTGAAACATACAAAAAGGTAAAAATGAGCTTCAGTGGATCCTAAACTCAGTCCCCACTGTCTAAAAAATCCTAAATCCTCTCCTCTGTGCATTTTCAGTGTCTATTTATTATTTGCGGCCTCAGTGTCTCAGTCTACCTGCACAGACCCTGTGGCTCTTGTCATGTGGAGGTGGGTGAGGGGGGGCTCGGTGGGCAGCAGGATGACAGCTCCAGCTGACACAGTAGTCAGTGAAAGACTCAGAACAGAAACCTCAAACACACCAGATCCCTTCAGACACAGAGGACGGAGAATCACAGCAGCAGGTTGGTGTGATTCACTGTATTTACTACAGGATGTTATGATATGTAGAGCTGCTATAATTTATCAATTTATTTATCTGGAGCTGCTGAGAATTATATGTTTTACAGAAAAGTCAAAATTAAGAGGTTTTTTTCTATAGTTTAATTTAATGTAATTTATTTCAGTGAAAAAAACAATATCTATAAATACACTGCACATTTTCTACTGTATCTTTTTCACCTACCAAGATAATATTAGACAAATTAATGAATTAGACAAAATAATGACTAATGCCACTTTGTGCTTGATGATATTGTGATGGACATTTTGCTATTTTATGATGTTTTATAAAACAAACAAATAAATAAAAACATAATTAGATGAATAAATTATGAAAATAACTCTGTTGCAGCCTGATAAGTGACAGCAGAGTAAACTCAAACATATTCAGGCTTTAATGCAGCACTGAATGCACTTCACTTTAAATTTGTAATGTGTTGCACAGATCCTTTACAGTAGTGTTCACTCAAAAGAAAAAATTATAAAACCTGCAAAAATTAATATTTAGTTGCATTATTCACACATGTAGAATACCTGATATAGAGAGTGAAGAACGTTTCTTATGTTTTAAGACAGAAGAATGTTTTCTCTGGGGCTGACATCTCCATGGGAACGTCCTATATGTTGCTGCACTTCATCACTGGTCGTCTCTGTGCAGGAATACAGCAGGACGTCTTTCAGCTGTTTGTGAAGGGTGGCCTCGCAGCCACCTCCCCATGTTATCACTGCTATTCTCTGTGTATGATGTCAGCTTAATCAGATGAAGCTACGTCAAAAAAAACAGTTTCCGTTTGAAATGGGTGGTTCAGTCATTAAAAATCCATGTTATACTAATACTTTCTGTTTCTGAAATAATGCATTTCTTCTGTGAATTATTTGGGAAGCACAGAGCGTTTCTTCACTGCAGCAGGTCACAGCAAATCTGAAACACTAAGAAAACGATGAGGCCACAAAATAAACAGCATCAACTTAAAAACACAGATGTTAATGGGCCAAACTACAGGACAAATGACACAGCATGTATGTACAGTACAAGTCATTAATGATAAACATGAAAAATTATATTTAATGTTTTGTTAATACAAATACAGAGAATGTGAGAAATCTAACTAGAAAAGAGTTTTACATGAAAAGTGATTTTATTTAATTTGTTTAAATTGTTTCACACCAACATTTCACATCCACATTTGATTACAATATCACATAATTTATATGATATAAAAATATTTAATATTCATATTTGTAATATTTAGTTTGTGCTGGGAAAAAGGTATTTTGAGCCAGAAATCTTTATACAGCAGGAAACTGGAAGCCAACAACATCTACACTGCTGCATGTTGAACTGACTCTTTGAGAAGTTTGTGATTCAGGGTGCGCAGCCAGTTAATAAACTGCTTGTTGGTTTCTGTCTTACAGCAGCATCTGAGTCATCACGATGAGTTTGGACGAGGACTCCCGCTGGCTGGAGTGGGTCACCAAGCAGTTTGAGAGCATTGCAGGAGAAGACAAAGAGATCGACCTCGATGAGTTTAAAACAGCTCTTAAGGTCAAAGAGGTGAGGTTTTAATTAGTGTCAGAGGTTTTCTGTTTGAAATGTTCACTCTAACATTTCCTGTCTCATGAGATGTGTTACATTTAATTAGCCAATTTGCCAACGTATTTTGTGTTTGTGTTCAGTCTTTCTTCGCCGAGCGTTTCTTTGCTCTGTTTGATTCGGACGGCAGCAGCTCCATCAGTCTGGATGAGCTGCTCAAAGCTCTGGACCTCCTCATCCACGGCAGCGAGACCGACAAACTCAGGTTCCTCTTCCAGGTTTATGACGTGGACGGTCAGTAGTCAAAAAGCACACAGGATTTTACACTGTACACTGGTTTGGCGTACATTTATGTGATAAAACTTACTTTCTGTTGAATCCATTTTTGCTCTTTCATAACTGTAGCTTCAAAAGAAGTTATCACATGAGCTTGTTGATATCATTTCTCATATTTTCTCTGCAGAAACTCTCCTCGCTCCTCTTTAGTTTCACTCAGGCTCTTTCTCTTTGCAGGCAGCGGTTCCATCGACCCAGATGAGCTGAGAACTGTTCTGAAGTCATGTCTACGTGAGAGCGCCATCTCTCTGCCAGAGGAGAAGCTGGACGACCTGACGCTGGCGCTGTTCGAGTCGGCCGATAAAGACAACAGCGGCTCCATCACCTTCGAGGAGCTCAAAGCCGAGCTGGAGACTTTCCCGGAGGTCATGGAGAACCTCACCATCAGGTCCGACAGCAGCAGCATCTGTCTGGCACCAAAATATCATCATTTGCTTTTTGAGATCATTTTGTGACTACTTTCTGTCTGGATCGAATCATATTATGTCTTGAGTGTGCTTTTTTCAGTTTTGGGCCAAAGTGTTTGGGCTCTGAGAAAGTTCCTCTCTGCTTAGAATAACTGAGTTCTGACACTTTGACTGATGTTTCCCGCTCAGGAAACTGGAGATGCAGTCGTGTTGGTGAACAAAGGCTGCAGGTTGATTTACTAATCTGAGATGTGTAGCAGTTACTGACACTGATTATCTTTAGGATCTGGAACCTTCACTCTTCACTTCAGTTCCCACACAACATCTTGTTTCAAAATCCTCAAATTTTCTGATTATTTCCAGATTTAAGACTTTTCTTGAATTTCTATCCATGACTGTTGTCTTCTGTCTCATCCGTCCTCTCCTCCTCCTCCTCCTCAGTGCCGCTAATTGGTTGAAACCTCCTGATCTGGATGAGAAAAAGCATCAGACTCCTCGGTACCTGACCCGATCCTACTGGCACAACAACAGCCGTAAGCTGCTGTTCCTGTGTGGGTACACCTGCCTCAATGTGCTGCTGTTTGTCGTAGCCATGCTGCGGCACAGTTACGGGGGAGGCTGGTTCATGGTGGCCAAAGGCTGCGGACAGTGCCTCAACTTCAACTGCACCTTCATCATGGTATGACAGTACTCAGGTCCTGTACTTTACTAGTTTGTAGCATGAAAACTAAACTGTAGAAAAACTGATGATCATTTGATTTTTCATAGAACTGACACAGTGAGAACAGTAACAATATCTTTAATAACAATCTGATGACAGGTGGTTTAAAGCTAATAGCTGAGTATCCGGGGTACCTCCATAATCCAGTAAGTACGGTGGAGAAAAAAGTGGTTCTCAGAATCAAGTAGAGTATTTATTTATTGAGCAAGATGAACATGAAACATGAGTGTTATAGAGTAAATCCACTGCCCAAGTGTTAAATGTGTGTAAAGCTGAACTGCATCAACATCTCCATTAAGAGGTTTAGGAACATCAGTGGTTTTCACTCCTGCTTAATGCACATTTAGTCTGTTTGGACTTTAGAATAAGCTTGAGGTTAAACAAAGGAGCACTGATATTATCTTAAGCACCAAAACCTGCTCAGCTGGAGAATAAATGTTACTAATGTACAGAGGGAAAAAACAATGGGCCTAATATAGATCCTTGAGGAACACCTTCACCAACAATTTTTACTTGATTCGAATGTGACACCATGATTATAAGGGACTGAGTAGACCGAAGTGGTTCACTGTGCACTGTCCAAATTTAAAACCAGACCACAGCAGCCTAATACATAATAAATCATAAATACAGGTGCTGATGCTGCGTCGCTGTTTAACATGGCTGAGGGCAACGTGGGTAGTGAGGATCTTACCCCTGGACCAGAACATCTTACTTCATCAGATCGTGGGCTATGCCATCCTGGTCTTCACCCTGGTGCACACCGCTGCTCATGTCTTAAACTTTGGTACAAAAGCTTTTATTCACACATTTAATCACACAGAAACAGAGAAGATGTGTTTATTCCACAGGAAGACCATAATCCTTTGTGTCTTCCAGTCCGGCTGTCAGAGAGTGGTGAGTACACTCTGTGGGAGTACCTGCTGACCACCAGGCCTGGGATCGGCTGGGTAAATGGAACAGCCTCGCTGACCGGAGTGCTTCTGCAGGTTATCATCTGTCTCATGGTGCTGTGCTCCAGCACGTTCGTACGACGCAGCGGACACTTTGAAGTAAGGCTCGAGGACGTGTGAGACAGATTTACTAAAAATGTTGTGCTTTGGTTTTAATCGAGTTTGTGGCTGCAGCTTGTGTATTCTAGCTGTATTCACACTGAGTTGATGGACTGATCCTGGTTCTGCTCTTCACACACACTGTTACAGAAGGAACAGTTAAGCAGAAGCATTTCCATGTGATCACACTGACTCCAAACTAATAATCTGATCTCAACTGCTCATATTGAAAAATATGATATTATGTAATGTAGGATATATAATAGGAGATAATACTTTACAAATATTTATGTATTAATACATTGGGAGGTAATAAATATACTAAAACAACAGCAACAGAAGTAACAACAGAGAATTGATTTGACAAACATGTGGACAGAAGCAGAGAGTGGACGAGCAGGACATGGACAATACTACTAGTGTTCAAAAGATCAATATCAAAATATCAAACCAAAACAAAAATGTTCATTTAGATGCTGCAGTGATTTTTTTCAGTTCATTAATGGCCACGTTCTGATTCAGGTGTGAACACAAACCGTCTGCACTGCTTCACTTCTGGAGACTTTGTCTGCAAAACTGTCAAATATTGTAGAAGAAAAACACTTGATTACGTGATTATTTCAAAGCTGTGTTTGAATGTAAATATACCAAAAACATTCTCATTTTGAGTTTGTTGCCAGCGACATGTTTTCAGAAGCCTGTGGTTCACCACTGCGCTGCAGCAGCTCTGCTGACCAGCTGCTTCAGTTTAAAAGTCTCCTTTTCTCCTCCAGATGTTTTAGTGGGCGACTGCAGGCAGGTCAGCTCAGCACCTGGACCGTGTTACTAATGTGTCCATGTGTGAAGTGAAATGTTTTTACTGTCCATGTGCAGTAAACAGTCATCACACTGGATGCTGGATGTGTGTGACACTGTGATTAGCTCCCTCTTCTGTCTGTGCTCTGTTACAGTCATGGGTTTCTTGTGCAGTGCATAAGAATAATGAGTAAAATGACTCTTTTTTGTAAAGATACTCTTTCGGCTGTTATTGTAGCTTTACACCAGCTGCTTACGAAGGTTTGATAAAACTGAACTGAAAACTGAAAGTTAACACATTATGTTTTTATACATTGTTAAACCACAGACAGTTTAAAACCTGTGGTCTTTCCTGCAGGTGTTTTACTGGTCTCACCTGTCCTATGTGTGGGTCTGGGCTCTGCTCGTCGTTCACTGTGCCAACTTCTGGAAGTGGTTTGTGGTTCCCGGTCTGGTCTTCCTGCTGGAGAAGATCGTGGGAGTCGCTGTTTCTCGTATGGGGGGTCTCTACATCGTGGAGGTCAACCTGCTGCCGTCCAAGGTGCCAAATACAAACTCAGCAACTAGTGGTTAATAATTTATCTGGCTGCTTATTCAAACTACAAACCTTTATATTATGTGTACTTACTCACTTAATATTATGTTTTAAAATACTAAACAAATACAGTGGATGTTAACCCCACAGTACGCTACCATCTGTAGTGTTTCTGCACTTACGTTTTGTAAATGACTGAACTTGTCATCCTGTGGTGATTAGTGGAAACATCAGACTCTCATGATGTACCTGGTGCAGGTGATGTGCAAGCAGGAACAGTGTTAAGCACTGATGATGTGTACTTCATGTTTTCTTGCAGCAGTAAAATATTAAAAGGGAAAATCAAGTCAAAAGATGTTAAAGACCTAAAACTGGGACCAGAGGTCAGAAACGTTGGACTCCAGTCACCATGGAGAGCTGATGTGATTACTGCTACATTATGTAATCATTTCATATCTCCTGTGGTGATGTCCATACAGTTTATTACCTGTCTGCCTGTTCTGTCTTTGGTTTTGATTCTTGGATCAGTTGCTGGAGGCTCTGTCTGATAGAGAGGTTTCAGTCAGAGAGTCGATGGTAGCAGCTTGTAGGGCAGGGTGGTGCTTCTTTTCTGTCAGACTGAGGGAAAATCTACTCTTCTCTTTCAGTCAGTGTCTCACACGCCTGCTTACCTGTTCTCTACGTGCAGGTGACTCATCTGGTGATCAAACGTCCCCAGTTCTTCCATTTCAAACCTGGAGATTACGTCTACATCAACATCCCTGTGATTGCCAAGTATGAGTGGCACCCGTTCACTATCAGCAGCGCCCCGGAACAGTCAGGTCAGGATCATTAGATGATGTTTACCATCTATCTTAACAAGGTTTGTCTTCACAGGAGCTGCTAACACACGCTGAGAAACTTGATAAAAGAAATTTAAAGAACAGCTCAGAGACAAAGCGCTGTTTGTCCTGCAGATACTCTGTGGCTGCACGTCCGCTCCATGGGTCAGTGGACCAACCGATTGTACGAGCACTTCAGCCAACCAGAGAGTGATGTGGTCAGCCGCAAGAGACTGGCCACCAGCCTGAGGAAGAGAAGGCAGCTGGGAAAAGCCCAGGTTCATAGCACACACACACACACACACACACACACACACACACACACACACACACACACAGAGTCAGTAAATCTCTGTCCTTCTTTACTGATGTTTAACTTTCTCTATCTACCTATCTACTATCTCTTTGCAGGAGGAGTTGTTCAGCTCTGCAGACGGAGACGGAGCTGTAGCATCTAATGAAGACGACGCCGTTGAGTTGACGATGTACCGTCAGAACGGTTCCCCGTCCACTGTGGCCCCGCCCTCGGTGTCCGGAGCTCAGGGGCCAGGGGAGCGTCTTTCAGACAAGCTGGAGCCGGCTGAGAGAGGAGAGGCGCCTCCACTCAGAGAGGTGTTGTAGTCTGCTGCGGCTCCACACCAGCAGCTGCACTTCTTTTACAATCAAACACTCTGTCGGACTTTTACCTGTTCTCAGTTTGGTTTGTTTTTAACTTGCAGATTTCAGCCAAGTTAGGTGAGAATCACAGGTTCTGCAACATCAAGGTGAGCAAATGAACATCAGTACATTACATTACACTGTTTGTTGTTGTTTGTGAGATGTTTTGGACTCACACAACCCCGGACACCATCAGCTGCTAATATGGCCTCATGAGATATTCAGTGATACATTTCAGAAGCCTCAGTTAATGCAGGGAATCAGAGAATGTGTTTGAGCTGTAGACAGATTACTGTGGATCTGTTTACTTGATATGGAGCAATCATATTTAATATGCTGCACTGTGCTTGACCAAGAAACTACTCTGCAGTAATCAGTTTTCTCTCGTCCCTTCACCTGATTACTGAGCCACGACACAGACTATTATTGATAGTGTGAATGTTGTGTGTCAGTGCTATGTGGACGGACCCTTCGGGACTCCTACTAGACAGATCTTTGCGTCTGAACATGCCGTTTTGATCGGAGCGGGCATTGGGATCACACCATTTGCCTCCATTCTGCAAAGCATCATGTACAGGTGAGACACCACACACATCGTCTGTCTGTCCCCGGTGAAACTTGGTTCAGAGCCTCTGAATCTCAGTGAATCTAACGAGAGACACTGAAGAAAGCTCATAATTAGCAGCTGGAGGGACCACATGTTGTTGTATTGTTGTATTAAAAAATGAGGCTATTCTGTCTGTAATTGTAGATTTGCGCCAGTTGTCTTTCAGAGTAAATTTCTTGTGGGTTTGGGCGTGTTAGGTTTCTAACTTTAACTATGCCTGGATGCTGACTTTGGTTACACTCACGTCAAACACTGTCTTATGTCTTTGGTGAGATATTCTTTAAACCTTACAGAAACTTTAAGTTAAGGAAATGATTAAATTATTTATTCAAACAAATGTATAAAACATTTGAGGTCGTGTGTTGCTGTAAAACAGATACCGCAGGAGGAAGCAGAACTGTCCCAACTGTAGCTACTCCTGGTGTGAGAACATGAAAGACGTTGACATGAAGCTACGCAAAGTAAGAACATATTACACAGCGTTGGTCACTGGTGATGTTTTAGTGCCCATATAACACTGGGTCTGGTGAAATGTGTCTGATGACTCATGAGTTTTGTGTTGAACCCTTCAGGTGGACTTCATCTGGATCAACAGAGACCAGAAGTCATTTGAGTGGTTCGTTAGTTTACTGACTAAACTGGAGATGGACCAGGCTGACGAGGAGCCAGAAGGTGAGACAGAGGCAGAGACAGAAAGACAGGCAGAGTGAGACAGAACAGACAAGGAGACAGGGTTATGCTATGTCTGACACGAGTCTGATGTCTGTCAGGACGGTTCCTGGAGATGCACATGTACATGACGTCAGCTCTCAGTAAGAACGACATGAAGGCCATCGGCCTACAGATGGCGCTGGACCTCCTGGCCAAGAAGGAGAAGAGAGACTCAATTACTGGACTGAGGACCAGAACCCAACCTGGACGACCCGAGTGGGGGAAGGTGAGGACAGTCTGTCAGAGATGAACATCTTATTTATGTTTGAGACAAAATGTATTTTATATTGTGAATTATTATTTACAACTACTTCTATCTGTTAGCGTAAAACATTTCAGTACCAATCCAAGTATCTTCATCAGTCTGACGAAGGTTAGTTAGAGATCACACTTTAATCCTTCAGGTTCACTTCACATCTGCCATGAATCAGCTCCTCAGCAGAACAGTGGAGCAGTAGATGTAATAATCACACCTCCAACAACCCTCCTATTAAAGTAGGTCACTCACTGTGGCCTTCCTGGTGGATGTGTGAAGTGGTCATAATCTTCCTGGTATGAATGAATGAAAGGGCAGCATGATAAACTGCAGACAGGCTGTACCTCCACTGCTGCTGAGGGAGGGATTCCTACTTTAACAAAACAGCATCTTTAACATGTTTAGAAGGTGGTGATGATGATGATGATGATGATGATGTGGTTCAGGGTCCTGATGATTCCTGGTTTATATTGTAGTGAGTGGTGGGAGTCAAACAGCAGGTACTGGTCAGTGTGGGTGGGTTTCCTGTAAATATCGACCCCCATGATGGAGGCAGCCAGTTGTCTTCCCTGGAGAACTGCTGTTGGTGAACACTGTGTTTATGTGGTCTGTGAAGGCCTGTACCTCCTAGATCCTGATCTTCAGCCAGGTGTCATCAACGTACCTGAACCAGAGGGTTGGTGACATAGTTGAGAGGAGCTGAGCCCCTTCTTCACTTTTTAATGCACAAGTTGCCAACAATTAATGACACTGGAGAACTCGTGGCTCAGCCATGTCTCAGTCGGTGGAAGTCACTTCTGTAAGTTCAGACATGTAGAAGGACAAACGCAGAATCTGAGACTCATTGACCAGTTGAAGAACCTTTTCATTCCTTATATGCATACCTGCATATAGTCGATCCTAGAGTCCAGAAGCAGTAGTGTATGCAGTCCAGTGACGTGTTCTCAGAGCTGTACTGTGGAGAATCTGAACAGGAGGATGGTCCAGCACAGGAGGGCAACAGTTAAGGACCAGAATCGGCTGGGTATCTTCGTCTGGACAAGGACAACGGAAACTCACAGGTAGTGTGAGGATTAGGTGAGAGAGGCTGAACTCCCACCTGAACAGAGGTGAAGGCCTTAGACACTCTGCTTCACCACTTCACATTTAACATGACCCACTTTAATGATGGCAGCAGGGGCTGTGTGATGTGCGACTGTTACATCTACTCACTCACCTTTGTCCACCTGAGTCTATTCAGGTCATGTGAGTGAAGCCACTCTGGAGGATACATCTGTGGTCTCTAACCAAAATCTACTGAGCAGTGAAGGTTTCACCTTAACAAGAAAGAAGTACAGTTGCCATGACTCATCTTCAACAATACTTTCACACCTTAAACGTGATTTTCCAGTACTACTGCTTTTATTTTAATGGAATATAAATCTGTCATCTGTGCTTCCCCATGCGAGTGTAGCACGCCCTAATCTCACACCCACAGTCGCAGGTTCTCTGAATGTAGGTGAAGGAAAATGGAATAAAAAAGATGTTGTGTTGTTGTGCTGCATCAGTTTTCATCTGTTTATCATGGATTTTTCATTCATTATGAGTTTCTGTTTGCTTTCGGGAAACAGTGAATGTATGTAGAAATCCATTAAACCATACATTTCTCTTTGAACCATATATCTTTTTCCCCATTTCACATGTTGCACATTCACATGCAGGACATTTACCACATGCTCATGATAAAGATGTCATGTTGTGTGTCAGGTGTTTCAGAAAGTGTCTGAGGAGAACAAAGGGAAGGTCCACGTGTTTTACTGTGGCGCTCCAGCTCTGGCTAAAGTCATCAAAGCTCAGTGCGAACGCTTCGGCTTCAACTTCTACAAGGAAAACTTCTGATCAGCACACATCTCCTGCCGTGTGTGTGTGTGTGTGTGTTTGTGTGTGTTGGCCGGTCCTCAAACTTCAAAGGGCTGTCTGAAAACTTTAGACTCCATTAATCTGAATAAATACCATCATACTTTAATACGTTGGCAGAAATCCATGAATTAAACTTCAGTTATACGGTGTTGAACTGAGTGAACCTGCTGCAAAGCATTTCTCTGCACATGCTGGAGTTTTTACATTCACGCTCTCAAGAAGATGATTTGTAGAAGCAGGAAACTGTTTGGTTTGAGTTTACAGGTTTAGCAGAGTAGTGTGGATGTAGGTTTAGTTATAGTTCATTGATGTTGGCATATAAAAAATGAATCAGGTCATAATGTCAGTTTTCTCATTAAAGAAAATTCACGTCCGGTCTCTCTGATCTGACCAGTTCAGGTCATTTTTGTCATGAATGACTTAAATGTATTTTTAATTTCCTTCATGCACAGTGTCCTACATTTCCCAAAGTGCATTTGAGGAATCTTTAGTGGTTTATTCACAGTAGACTGCAGTGCTGCTAGTGATCACGTTAGATCTGTAGTCGTGTTTTATTGTTTATCACAGAAACTAAAACTAAATGGTCCAAACATGAATTAAAGAGATTGGTTACTTACTACAAAATAAATAATGTTAAGTATTATAGATAAACCTTCACAGCTCTATACACAGGAGTAAAATTATCCCAGCAATACTCACACACTAATGTGTTAATGATTATAATCCAGTGATATTATATCTGAAACTGGACTTTCTGGATTATCAGTACTTTAGTTTTTTAACTAGATATTTTTCACTTTCACATGTTTGCACTTTAAATACATTTTGAATGCAAGACGTTTTTTCTCTGTTTGTGGAAAACTGACTCATGATCAGCATATTTAATAAAACAGACGAATACAAAGACAGAAGCAGTTCATGAAAGGTTCTGTGCACTAAAGTAAAGGAAATCAAGAAGAACGTTCATTATGGTATAGGATTATAATACTTGATGCTTTTGTGTGTGTTAATCACTTTGCAGCTGGTAAAGGTCATGTTAATGTTACATCATGTTCATTTCCTTTTAAGATGCTGAGTGGTTTGTAGAAAGTGTTTTCAGTGTGATTGTATCAGTAATGTGATCTTATAGTAGTAAATTATGATTTTATCATTATGTTATACTACTAATCTGAATTTGTCAGATAAATGTGCAGTAATATTCTATTTGAAGTGAAGTAAAAGAATAAAGTATAAAATGGAAACAGAAGTACCTCAGGATTGTACTAAACTGCAGTACTTGAGTAAATATACTTAGTTACTTTCCAAGACCTTTATTGGTATCAGCGAATGCCTTTTAAAAGGTTTCAGTAAATTTTTGTTT
>OMLM01008062.1:12688-25792 GCA_900302695.1 Helostoma temminkii
TTTAAAAAAAATACTTTATTTATTAAGGTGTATTAATAATCAACTAGGGCGTCAAGTCGATGTCAGAACTTTTCCTCAATTGATTTATGTGTACAAGGATTTTTAACGGAGAATGAAAGCTTTTCTAGAAGAGCCAACAATATGTATATGTGTATTAAGGTTTTTGTCCCTTGCTCGATTATATGATTCCGTTACTGGGAATCACTCGTTTTCATGAATGGGGGGTGCGTTACCGTCCGTTCGATTAGTGGTAGTCGGTAATCTGTTGGTAAGCCTGTGTGTGGCTAGCTAGCTAGCAGCTAGGTAGTTACGCAGTAGCAGTTTGGCGTCGGGCAGCTAATCAAACATTGGACCAATGCCTTAGAAACACTTTCTCCGCGCCTCCTTTTTATGATATGAATGTTGTCAATTGGTTTCCGCGGATATCGATTATTAGAATAACCGTAAACACCGATGTTAGCGGCGACAGCGGCCACATTTTCCGTTTTTGGCCGAGGTAGCTAACTGGCTAGCATAGCTCCTGTTAACCCCAGTTAGCCTGTGAGCAATAATGGTACAGCCGGAGAGCGAGAAGATAAAGAAAGGTAGGCCACACACATCGGTTTAGTGATTTGTTTTTACACCAGTGTAGTTGCTCCATATGCTAATAGAAAATGTATGATTGTAAGTTAACTCGAGTCTTAGTTAAAATCTGAAATAACTCTGCTTCCCAGATCGTTTTCTTGTTAGCTGTAGCCGGAATCAGCTAGGTTAGCTCTTTGGTTAGCTTCCTCAGATCGGGTCAATAAAATCCGCGCTAACATCTCGTACATTAACGTATTGCGTGTTTTGTAAAGGTTCAGTAAAATCTAGCGTTTACACGGCTTAATGTAGGCCACAGGGGCAGTGTGAAGCTAAAACAGACCGTAGTTGTGGCATTTAACTGCAGTGGCAGCTGCTTGTTTGTAATGGTTTCACAGGTAAAGGAGAGAAACTGTTTGTTCTGGTGTGGATCTATTAAAAAACAACAAATATCTAATTGTGTTCAGTGAGAATTAATCTGATAATTTTATAATTTTCATTTCAACCTACAGTAAGTGTATAGTAATGACCAGGGCTTGATGGATTACAGAAAACCAGTGAATCATGATGGAATTAGAGGGAATATTTAAAAGTTACCTGTGTCATTATAAATATTACAGTTTAGTAATTGGTAGATTTAGTATTCTGTAGTGTGTGTGTGTGTGTGTGTGTGTGTGGGATGTTACTGTGTTTGTCTGGAGGTTTAGATGATGGAGTTCAGGGGTCAGCCGGTTAATTCAGGACTGTTTTCATTTTTATCAGGAACAATGGAAACTCGTCTGTCTCTGTTGTCATCATTAGCATTATATTAGTTAATTAAGAGCAGCACTGATGTCTGACAGGTTAGGATTGTATCTGATTAGTGATGGTTACAGCAGCTAATATGTTTATAGCAAAAAATACTGCCACAGACATCGTAGAGTTACACAAACGTAGTACTCAAAGTGCAGGTACCACTTCAAGGTCTTTACTCAAGCTGAAGAACTTCTCTTGTCTTAAATGACACTAATGGTAAAGCACACGAGAAGTGGAGTCTTCTCTCCATGTGTCACATTGGGATTTCTTCAGAAATCACTTTTTCTCTTTGAATTTTCTGACTCTGTGTTTATTTTTTCGTTAACACGGCAACAGTTGCTCCTATCCAGTCTTCAGTTTTGGTAAAGTTTGGTAATTGTTTAAGTCATTATCAGAGTCAACATGTCGAACATTTCTGTTTCAAAACAGAAGTATTTGCTGTCTGATGTCTTGGAACATGTTGTATATTTATTTATTATTTAATTTACTTAATTAAGATTAAATAGCAGATCTACTTATGGTGAATGATGGTGAGTTGCAGCCTTAGTTGAATTCAGTCTTGTTAAGACATTGGTGTTTTTCCCTTTAACTGTATTTGTCCCAGAGGAAGTTGAATGAACTCCTACACACTCACTGTTCCCAAGAATCCAAAACATTCCCTGTGGGAAAGGAGCGGTGTGTCTGCTCACCGAGCTGGAGCAGATGGGATCAAGGACAGTCTGAGGAAACTGCAGAGAGTTTGGACTCTGTCAACTTGTTCTTTGTCTGTGTTTTCCCAGCAGGTCTGGTGCTTTAGACTGAGATGCTGAAATTAACTGACAGAACACTATTTTGTAGTGGAGCTGTCAGTATTTATTATCCACTACCTGTAGTGCACTGGATAAATAGACTCAGATGTCGTATTTACATTGAAATCAGCCTAAATAAACTGTTTTGGACTTTAGATCAGAAAAAACACAATGTTTAAATATTGTGATGTCGTCTATTATACACAAAACAAAAGGTGAATTCTGTGTATTTGCAGCCCTGATGATGTTTCCAGACACCCAGATTCCTTTTCAAATTTCACAAACACTTTATTTTATTTTATATTTGCAGCAGTTCATCAGTAAAGATGTAACAGCAGCTTCTTCTCTGCTATGAAATTACATTAAGTATCCATTGCCACTTCCCGTGACCTGATCTGCCCTTTTTAAAATCTGAACATTTCAACATACTGTGAAGCTGGAATCATTGGTTATTTATGTTTGGAAAAATGACTGTAATGATTCAGAAATGGTTGCAGAATAGTTTGCTGTTGATCTGTAAACTGTTGCAGCTCTGCAAAACGGGGGTGTGAGGGAATAACATCTGATCTTTGCTGTTTTACATTATTCCTGGCAGGAATCATAACAGAGGAAATGATCCAAACTCTGAGGGATAGCTGTAATCAACCTGTAAATCAAATGTTGCTGTTTGTTCAGACAAACTGCGGGTTTGGTTCTGCATGTGGTTGGTTTGCAGCTGTGTGGGCAGAATTTCCCTGCGTCTGATGTTTTAGGGCATGTAGTTGTTGACCAAAGTCATATGACATAACAATTTATTTATTTAGTTATTAGTTGTTTTAGACACACTGGTAAACAAGCACTGGTGCTGACCCGACTCAATCCAAATGGACTTTTACAAAACACATTTGGTTAAATGGTTTAAAAACAAAAAGTTAAGTCAGGGTTGTTCTTACTTCCTACAAAGGTGAAAGAGGCTGAATATGTTCAGAAGTGACTAAATCACCTGAAATGACCTTAAACTCTGCAGGTTTGAGGTAGAGCCTGTGGTTTGTAGTTCTGCTTCATCTTTCTATCCTCATCCTCCTTAAGTAACTCAGACATTACATTATTACATTTCCAGTTTCGGCTGAGTTTGTTAAATAACATGACCCGTGGTTGTGATACTGTGCTCGACTTCCTCATTCACACCGGACCTCTGCTCTCTTAGATTAGACTCTGCATGGCCACGGACTGGCAGCAGTGGGACTGAGCAGCCAATCAGCCAAGGCCACCGGTAGCAACATGGCGTCCCGCCAGAGGAACTCGGTTCGGATCCTGTCCAGCCGGGAGCGAGGCTCTCGGACCTTTGGCTCACAGCGGCTCCTGCAGCTGCTGGTGGAGGAGAAAGTCCGTTGGATGAAATGGCAGAGTCAGGTACTGTGTCTGTTGAGCATAAAGTGAGATTAGTTAGGGCTTCCTGTAACGTCTGTACCATAGTAACCACGGTAACTGGTGATGAAGTGCAGACAGTACACAGAAAAATAACGATGTGTCTAAGACCGTACCTGAGATCGTGTGGCTCCACCTGAGTCTTCTCAGCTTTACTGTCTGCATGTTCAATTCGAAAACAAACTTTTTATCTGCGAGTGACGTCACATGACATCTGGGTCAGCGCTTCTGCCGTACGAAGCCAGACCGTGTGGCAGGATCTGTGTGCTCTGATCCCTCAGAACCTCTACTGTTAAACAAAGTGCTGATGGATATTCCTGTCTTTGATCCAGTTGTCAGAACCAAACCTCCAGATCTGACTTGAGCCCATGATCAGTTTGGTTCCCAAACAGCATTTTTCTGAGCATTACCGACGCTCTGAGTTTGATCCATTTAGTCCAGTATCATTTGGAAAGACTGTTTGGATTTGGAAGCATCATTTTATTTTATCCACAGCTGAAGTGTGAGGGTAATCTGGGTCAAGATCACAATATATTCATATATTATCTTAGAATTTGCTACTGAGGAATAAATTGGTGCCATGTTTTGATCCGATCTTAGTATAATCATGCTCAGAACACACTGCGTATTACAGCCTGCTGCGTAGCTACAGAGCAGCCAGCGACCCTGCCAGTGCAGCAGGTGGTTATGGATTGCTGTTATATTTGCCTGGAAATGTATTTTTATGCCACAAAATATAAAGAAATATTTTTTTTTTATTAAAAATATTTAGATCTTTAATGTGATGCTGTGTCCAGCTCAGGCTCAGCCAGTAATGGAAGCCTGCATTCTCCTTCAGACGTTTTTCACTCCTGATTATCTGTTTGTTAGGCCCCGGCCCTGAAACTAAAAGCAGTCAGTCTTCTTCCTCACTCGTCTCCATCGACGATGCGTTCTCTCCAATAACACTGGTCTTATTGTGAACGCTCCTCTAAAACCCGGCTCAGGCCACGGGACTATTTAGATGTTTCCCACTGAGACCTGCTCAGAATAAATGTCCAGTTTCTGCGCGCTCCCATGAGGAGGCTGCTCACTGCAGGCTGTAGGGAGGAAATGAAGACGGAGAGTCACATTTTACCCAGATCACTCTGTTATTTAGACTGTAAACTGTCCAAAATTATAGCTCTCAGTGTTCTTATTAAATGGTTAATGGTCTTTATTTTCATCATTTCCGCTCATATTTCACATTATACACAATTTAGTGATTGATGGATAACCTGCATATGACTTAGTAATGAAAATAATTATGTCGTTGTTACTGTCAACTACAGTGAAAGTCATGTTAAATTAAAAGCTAGAACACAGACGAACACAGAGGTCATTACTTATGGACACTGTCGTCATTTCTCCTCGTTGTTTGCTGCTGAAGCTTAAGAGGAGCGTCATGTGATTCGTTTAGCGTTTGTTTAAATTGTCAGATCCTGTAGCTGTTATCTGGAGGTTGGAGCCCCAGTGGGTTTCCAAGAAAAGATTCTATTTCTCTTATGGTTGTGATTAATAATCTCAAGATTAAGTTATGCTTCTGTGTAGAATCGGCACCGCACAGACGCAGACCTGACACCATAGCTTGACCTTTCCACAAATGTAACCACACAGTTGAAGTGACACAGGCTGTTTAAACTGTGATTGGTATTCTTAGCAACATCTAAGTGGTTGTACAGACCACGTCCTGCATCATCTTCTCGTTAGTAGTTTCAGTAATAGTAGCCGATGTTCATCATCTATTAGCTCCAGTTTCAGTCACCAATATTTTTACTGCATAGCACAGTGCCATAGAAACCCACCTGTGGCTGGCACACAGTGAAATAGACACATCAGCACACGAATACAATAGCCTGCAGCGTAGATTCAACACAGAATCTAAATGTGTTTACACCTAAATGTGTTTGTGCCTCTGACAGAAAGTGGAGCTGCCGGACAGCCCTCGATCAACATTCCTGCTGGCGTTCAGCCCTGACAGGTGAGAAAATCCATCAGACAGAACGTTCCAGAACGGATATTTTCTTTTTCTGTGCAGACACCAGCGAGAATTTTAGCTCCTGCTGTTTGTAGCTGACAGGTTCTCAGTGATATGTGTTAGTTATATCTGCATTGTCTTTTTACAGGACTCTTATGGCTTCCACACATGTCAACCACAACATTTACATAACGGAGGTGAAGACTGGAAAGTGCCTACATTCCTTAGTGGGCCACCGTAGAACCCCCTGGTGTGTGACCTTTCACCCCACGATACCCGGCCTGGTGGCCTCCGGGTGCCTTGATGGCGAAGTCCGCATCTGGGATCTGCACGTGAGTATTTAGCAGGTAGCGGTTGATGTCCACCAGAGGCTGCTGTGTTACCACTGGCGGACAGTGTAACGAACAGACCACGTCTGCGTTTGATTTTTTTGCAGGGCGGTAGTGAGAGTTGGTTTACGGAGAGCAACGTTGCCATTGCCTCCCTGGCCTTTCACCCGACTGCTCAGCTCCTCCTGATCGCCACCAACAACGAGCTCCACTTCTGGGACTGGAGCCGACCGGAGCCCTTTGCTGTGGTCAAGACCGGCAGTGACACAGAGAGAGTGCGGTGGGTTGAACAGAGCAGCTGTGACCATGACTTCTAAGAAAGTAAAAGCCCACATGTGTAGTGGCCAGTCAGCCTCCTCCATGTTACTGTGCTTTATATTAACTATAAATAGCATGCATATAAACATTTTCATGACACGGCACTGTTTTATATTGCAGAAAATCATTTATTCACTATTACATTTCTTCAAAACACACAAAAGCTATCCCAAAGGTTCTGTTTAGAAGCTACTGGACTTATTTCTTGTTTTTTGAAGACGTCTCGTAACCACCAACTCCAGATCAGTTAAAATGTGATGTTACCAACAGACTGTGGAACAGAGACAGTAAATAGTAACTAATGATGGTTCTGTTGTGTAGAGTTTTCAGTTCTGATGTGTAGTTTTCAAATGAAAAGTTTCCTTTTCGGCATCAACAGAAATGACTGTTGTCAATAAATTGCACAAATGTGTTAATTTGGTTTCAGGCTGGTGAGATTCGATCCTCTTGGTCACAACCTCCTGACAGCGATAGTGAATCCATCCAATCAGCAGGTGAGATCTGCCCGTCTCTATTTTCAGGTTTAGTCTGACAAGGTTTTTTACAGCTTATCATCTTATTTCTCTTTCTCTATTTTTCACTTTATTCTTTCTTTCGAGAAGGGATCAGGGTTCAACAGTTCCTCCTGTCATTTATAAAGTTGTTTCAATGTTAAATCTTGAATTGAATAATTGAATATCTGTATTAAGTTAATATCTGATTGTTCTGACTCTGTCTTTTAGAATGAAGATGATTCTGAGGTTCCTATGGACAGCGTGGAGATGCCGCACTTCCGTCAGCGCTCCTTCCTTCCTTCCCAGCCAGTGCGACGCACACCCATCTTGCACAACTTCCTCCACATCATGTCGTCTCGGTCACCAGGGGCTCAGGTGGGAGGCGAGCAGCCACGTCCTCTCGGTGAAAGTGGAAGCACTGTGGGAGAGTCTCCCAGCATGCCTCTGGCCCAGTACCCCAGCTCTGAGCGTGGGCCTCCCTTCCCTGGCTGCACTCAGCACCTGGGCATGGTTTGCCTGTGTAGCCGCTGCTCTGTCAGTCGCAGCTCCTCCCTGGCTGCAGATGGTTCCTCAGTGGCCCCCTCTGATCCCAGGGTGTCTGAAGCTCCCCAGCCTCCTCCATCGTCCACTTTCTCTTCAGCCCGTACGGAGCCCAGACAGCCCTCAGAAAGACCCTCAGCCTTTACCTCAGTCTACTACAGTGCCGGCACTTCTCTTAATCCCACTGCGCAGAGCAGCATCGATCCGCACTCTGCCCACTCTGCCTCCAGGCCAGGACCTGACTGGACACGCAACCTGCTAAGCATGAGGGAGGGCGGGGTCGGTCCAGGTTTGCTTCCTCCCAGAACCTCCACCTCATCCTCCATCAGCCTTCTTTCAGTTCTCCGTCAGCAGGACGGCTCCTCTCACTCCCCTCTCTACACGTCTGCTAATGAAGGACGGGGTTTCCCCCAGCAAGGAGAGGCTGCGGGCCGAGATACCGGTACAAGCAGTGGGCACCACCCGTTCTGGGACGGCTCTCGCAGTAACTCGGCCTCGTTCCGTAACGTGCTGCAGTGCAACCTGAGCCGGTATTTTATGGAGTTTGACCGCATGCAGGACTTGGAGCCCCCTTTAGGGGGCAGCATGGCGGACGGTGGCCAGGAGCAGAACCAAGAGCTGCTGAATAATAACATGGACCCAGACAGGCCTGGGCCTTCGTCATCTTCTTCCTCCTCCTCCACCACCCCTACCATCATTCACTACCAGCCTCCTCCTCCCCCTCCTCCTACCTCCTACAGCCTTGAGAACAACGTTCCTCCTCCGCCCTCCCGAGGCCATCTGAACCGCTGCCGGGCCTGCCACAACCTGCTGACCTTCAACCACGACTCCCAGCGCTGGGAGCGCACAAACCAGGCCTCCTCCACCTCTGCCTCCACTCTTGAGCCATCCTCTTCCTCCTTTCCTTCTTCCTCTACCCCATGGCAGCCTGAAGCAGGCAGGAGGACACTAGACTCCCAAACCCAAGATAGAAGGGTGCCTCCAGAGCCCAGTGAGCAGCCGCCTCCCCCTGGAGGTGGAGGAGCAGGAACCGTGGCCTTTCCTATCGCTCCGTCCTCCAGCCAGCCTGGAGAACAGACTGTGGGCTTGGTGTACAACCAGGACACAGCACAGTGGGAGAGGGTTTACCGGCAGGCTGCTGCCGGTCGGTCTGCAGAACCACCGGAGGCCTTAAGCCAGGAAATGCCTGTTGACCCTCCTGATGAGGACTCCCTGAGGAGGTACAGCGTCTTCATCTTAACTCTTTGATTGGCTGTGGCTACAGATTTATATGGTAACACTGGTAAAAAACTTGTAACTGAGTTTTACATCAGGCTTTGGTTGAATCTAAGTTTTTAGGAAGTGCTGAAATCTCTGTTTCAACCATTAATGACTGACATACTACTGAACATGTACTGTTAGCCACAGGGTAAGTTGCACAATAACGTGTATCCCAGTAATTTTATTCAGCATTCATTTTAGTCATTCTGTTTGCTTCACACAGGCGACTGTTGGAATCGTCTCTGTTATCTTTATCTCGCTATGACATGTCAGGATCAAGAGACCACCCTATCTACCCCGATCCAGCCAGGTACACTAACACACCCAGTTCACTCAGATCTGTATTGTACTTTACTGTATATGAACGTTGGCAACACACAGATTTCAGTCACTGCTGAATTTTCCAGTCCAGTCCAGTGTCAGGGCAGCAGTAGCTCGTATCTACACCCAGTCCAGCTATTTCTTTCTAACATTATTAAAGATGTTGCAGGGATCTTTTTGAATTAATATCATTTCATTAAGGCCTTTTCCATTTTCTGCAGAGCCTGAATCATACATATGAAGATGACTTGTGCCTTGTTATTTTCCTCAGTCACCAGTTACACTGATTGGAATTTCACAGAGCGTCCTGATTTATAAGTTAATACATCCTTGTAATTGTTTTGTTAACACTTTCAGGCTGGGCATTAGAGCTTGTCTTTTGATTTCCCAGCCAAGTTCAAATCAATGAGCACATATAAAAGAGGGATTACTGTGCCGGGGCAGAATGCCAGGGGTCACTGAGTTTGTGGACAGGTCTCTCTTCCTCACTGAAGCTCTGACTGAAATTAACTAGCACACTAAGGACTGGTCAAAATATGATTTACTTGCCAAACGGAAACAGGTTCTTAGTCATTTCTTGACAGTATCCTTCCTACCACAGTCACAGCTTTTACACCACTTTGAGTTTATAACAATAAATCTCAAGTCTTCCTTGTGTTGTCCAGGCTTTCTCCAGCTGCTTACTACGCTCAGAGGATGATCCAGTATCTCTCCAGACGTGACAGCATTCGCCAGCGCTCGCTCCGCTACCAGCAGAACCGCCTGCGGGCCATGTCATCTTCATCAGACAGTCCTGCCAGCAACCCATCCAGCTCCATGGACAACAGTGATGTGGACTTTGAGGAGCTGGAGTAAGTTTCATTCTACATACAGCGCTGTGAAAAAGTAACTGCCACCTGGAAAGCTGGGTTCAATTTCACTTACAGCATTTAGGCCTGAACACTGCCAGACCAGAGTGAAGTCTGACAAAGTGAAGCAGCTACAAATGTCAAACAGCAACACATCATGTCACGATTTAAATAAATTCAAGAACAGATGAGAAACAGTAACTGACACATCAGACTAAAAAGGGTTACAAAGCCATTTCTAAGGCTTTGAGACTCCAGTGAACCACAGTCAGAGCCATTTAACAATTCTGCAGGAAGACTGGACGATTCGTCATCAGAGTCATTGTCAGTTATCACAAAGACTTGATTGCAGTTGTTGGGTGACACAACCAGTTACTGTGTTTAGGGTCAGTTACGTTCCACACAGGACCAGGAGCTTTTTCCCCTTAATATGAAATCATCATTTAAATATGTATTTTCTCTGGTTATCTTTGTGTGACATTAAAATGAGTTTGATGATCTGAATCATTTAAGTGTCAAATTTGCAAAAAATAGAACATCAGAAGGGGTCAAATACTTTTTCACAGCACTGCTTGTCACATGGCTCCTTCTATTAGATGAAAAGCTGCAGACTTGTTTTGTGCTGTGTCACATCAGGTTTGGCTGAGTGAGAGTTAATGTTTTCTAAGTCCAGAGGAGAGAGACACTGTTTGGCTTAAAGCTGATGTTCTGTCAAAACAGAAGCTCTGCAGAGAGGAAGTGTCATGGCATACAGCATGGCTGCTATAAACTGGTAACAGTCTGTGGTCACTGGTTTTAGTTACAAACATTTCCTGTTTCTTTGCACTTTGTCTTTGAGAGAGAGAGAGAATCTACCCATGTCTCCACTGATGACTATTAGATATTGAAAGCCATGATGATGGTGTTGATGGTACCAAAGTTGTGTCTTATTCAAGTTTACAGGACAACCTGTGCTGTGGATTATAACGGTGTGTGTAGTTTTGTTTATCTGTGCAGCCTCATATTTTTAATTTTTTTGCTGCTGCAGTGATAATGGGGACAGAGCGAGGCACAGGACACCACGTAACGCCAGGATGTCTGCGCCCTCGCTTGGCCGCTTCGTCCCACGGTGAGTCAGCTCGATCCTTTGTCAAGTTTTAAAACATTATCTGTAACAATCCCTGGAGTTTAATACCAGAACATGTATGTGCTTTAGTCCTGAATATGTGGTCTGTTTTTATTGTTACAGGCGTTTCCTCCTCCCTGAGTACCTGCCCTACGCTGGACTCTTCCATGAGAGAGGGCAGCCTGGCCTGGCTACACACACCTCCGTCAACAGAGTACTTGCTGGTAACACACACTTTCTGCCTCAGACGTGTTGTTCAGTCTTATATTTTCTCAGTTTCTCAGTTTAGAGAAAACAGAGTGAAACAGACTTTTTTCCCTCATTTCTCTCTGGATGAATCTGGTTCTTGTTGAAACTTGTATTGTCAGGGGCGTCGATTGGAGACGGTCAGTCTGCAGTTGCCAGCAACATCGCTAACACCACCTACCGTCTGCAGTGGTGGGACTTCACCAAATTTGACCTTCCTGAGATCAGCAACGGTAAAGTTTTCACCTTATGTTGTTACTTGGTGGTTGTAACCAGTCCACTGACCATCAGTGAAGTGAAGAGTTTCTTATTTGACAGAATAACTTCTATGAAGACTGAGATCTGACAGGTCACAAAAGTATAAAATTTGTCTTTTGTTTTTCACCTCTTAGCCCTTTTTAAAACATCTAAATGAAACAATCTTTGTGTATGTTGTTTCATGTGATCGCTCTGCAGCCACAAATGCCTCAAAAACCGTAGACGAGCAAAGATGTTGTCTTTGTTTTGAGTCAGGACATTGAGGGACCACAGGTCTGAACTTGTTCTAGAGTTGAACCAGCATGTCTGTGTTTGTCTTCTGCTCAGCCTCGGTCAACGTTCTGGTGCCAAATTGTAAAATCTACAACGACGCGAGTTGCGACATCTCTGCAGACGGTCAGCTGCTGGCAGTTTTCATTCCCAGCAGTCAGCGGGGTTTTCCAGACGAGGGTATACTGGCCATCTACTCACTGGCTCCACACAACCTGGGAGAGATGCTGTACACCAAGAGATTCGGTATAGTGTCTTTAGTGTAATCATTTTATTATGTTTGACACACTGACCTGCACGGCTTTAGTGGCACATGCAACACGACAACTGCAGTTAAAACATTTGACAATAGTGATTTCTACAAAAGCACAAGAAGAAACAATGATTCTTCTGTCACATCTTTCTTGTGAGATTCTTCTTTTAATTGTTGTGACTAAAAGCCTTGTTATTTTTGACTTCACTAGGTCCAAACGCCATCTCTGTGAGCCTGTCTCCCATGGGCTGCTATGTGATGGTGGGTCTGGCCTCTCGCAGGATCCTGCTGCATCCCACCACCGACCACATGGTGGCGCAAGTCTTCCGCCTGCAGCAGCCACACGGAGGAGAGACTTCCATCAGGGTGAGCCAGTCCACACACAGTGTGCATGCTTTAAATGTTCTGTGCCACAAATGTTGCTCTTTACTTTGTTCTGCATTGTATTAATTTCATACCAGTTGATTTATAATAAATTCTTCTGTAGTTAGCTAGACTGTAGCCTCTGGCTGTGAGCTTAACTAATATACCACTAATCAGTCCACTTTAATTCAGTTAACGTGCAGCCAAGGAATTAAAAACACTGATAAAACAAGTAAATAATAATCTGACAAATGTGAGGAGGATTTCAAAAACAATGTGCCATCACCCCAGTGTAGCAACATCATAATAATAAAAAAACGTGTTTGCTGAAAATATGGTTATTGTAGCTTTTATGTGCAGTCTGATTTAACAGGATCGTAGCTAAGGTCCTTTATTTGGACAGTGTCATGATGACATTAATAAACAGTGTGTAACATGTTTGAGTTCAGATGCTTTTTAATAATTTATAATAAAACAAATCTTCAGCAAGGTTCTTTCAGTAGTTTTAGGATAACCATGATGTGGTCAGCGATCGACTGCTGCTGTGTTTCAGATGGTGTTCAACGTGGTCTACCCCATGGCTCCAGACCAGAGGCGCCATGTCAGTATAAACTCAGCTCGCTGGCTGCCAGATCCAGGGATGGGTCTGGCTTACGGCACCAATAAGGGAGACCTGGTCATCTGTCGGCCTGTGTGAGTTTCCAACTCTGCGAATGTGGAAAGCACACCTCATTACTCACTGATCAGAAATCCTGTTTTTCTTGCTGTGTACAGACTAGTTTCAACCGTGGTCCAGATGCTCTCTGTGGGTTCTAGGCTCTGATTTGACCCACATGTCAAACCCAGTCTTTGGAATTGTGCTTAAAGTTAACGTAGGTCTTCTGATACTAGGTAGTTACTCCTGGAGATTCCTGCTCTGACTTTCAGCAAAGAGAAGCAGGACTACCCCGAT